>JAXIVD010005256.1:7500-30299 GCA_036785275.1 Cancer borealis | reverse complement strand
GTTAGTACTTAGTTGATGGTAGGGTAGCTATGAACCACAGGATAGACACACTCAGGTGTGTGTGTGTGTGTGTGTGTGTGTGTGTGTGTGTGTGTGTGTGGTCCCACTTTTACATTTTTAAAAAAAATCTGGTCACATAACTCACATTATGCATGGATCATTAAAGAATTTGAAGGGGCGCTCACACAATTCGTTGTATTCAATTAGCCTGTTCGCAGTGAGCATTTTGATACCAGACAGCGCCAGATTTTGTAATTTTTGCCGGAAAATAAATACTTTTTGGGGCAAGTTTTACAAGCTTACACAGGTGTATTATTGCACATTAATGCGTATGAAATTTAAGTCTATTAAGCTCATGATGTCCGACGGCATATGACATCGTTTAAGCCTCTATTCATAATTTCATATGATATTCTTAAGACAGCTTATATTTGTATCAAGGCAAGCAATTTGTCATTTTCTACTAATCTCAATGGGCATATACCGATACATACTTTCATTTGAATGTACCAAACAATAGGCAAATCCATGTAATGTATAGAAAATATAATTTTGTGTCGCAGACTTAATTTTTTCCAGTACGACAACTACATCCTCGGCTACTGGCAGCAAACCACAACAAACACTAGCAGGCTACTCAGAGCAACTCCTAATGGCATTGTCAGCTGCAAATGCTGTGGCAAGGGTTTATTAGAAGTAAAATGTCTCCATAGTGATAAATACCAGTCTTTTTAACGGCGCTTAGTATACTACGTCGTACGTCTGGCAGCGGTGCTGTTTTTGTTTTCTTCACTGATCACCTTCGTATATAAGACGTGACAGTGATTTCCAATATTTTTTAACACACTCAGATAAAATGTATAAGCCGAAATCAACATCCTTTTATTTTTACTGCTCATACTTACTGAAAAAATAATAATTACCTAATTGTAGCTTTATCTTATAATACAATTAACAAAGCCTTATCATGCACCAGTAAGTAAGAATAATAACATTAAGGTTATGTTTTTAATTTTAAATACACATGTGCAGCAATTCATGTCGTATTTTTTCTGCAGATAGGCTTCTAAATTAACTAAGTCACCCCTTTGCCCCGGAGAATCGGAGAAAATTAAAAATTCTAGCGCTGATAGGTGTCTACGACCCTAGCTGCGAATAGGCTAATTCATAACTAGTCGCTGTCTGGGGCCCCAATTAAGGTAGCTCAGGGCTCCAGCTTGGTTTTATTTACTTGCCCTCTTGCGACGGGCCTGCATATTCATTAGTACTGTTACAACTTTCCATTCCTACTGCTTGACTGCTTCGTAGTATACTGTGGGCTGTAATCGGATTTCCTGTCTTAGAGTTCGTGCGTGAATGGATGCTGGGCGAGATAGTAAAAGACAAAAAAGTGACAGGCTTAAGTTCAAATAAACACGCAAAGTCACGTCTTCCACATTTGCTGATCCTAAAAGACAAGTTATACTTTGCCTATTGTGTTCACAAATGCAATTGGCTTATAATTCTTCAACTCAACTTATTAGAAAGAAAATCAATCAAAAACAAGTTTCAAGGAAATAAAAGAATAAATTATAAAATGGGACACAGAAAAGTGAAAGCGGGAAGTATATGAAAAATCAAGTTAAGAAATATATATATTATCTAAAGCAGAAGTAAAAGAGGAATTAGACTATATGACAATGACATGCCATCAGTGATTCATTATAGCGGAATGACAAATAATTTACAATATAAGAAGATCTAATGGAGGTAAAGTGAAATGTGACGTGTGGGGCAGAACTAGAAAACAAAAAATTTTATTATGTGGTGTCCTTTTTTCCAGGAAGAAAGAAAGAAAAATATAGACTTACAACGTCCATATTCAAAACATGAAAATAATATCTTAAGAGAGTTATTATTCCAAGAGAAAAAACATAGACAAAACAAAAGATCAAATTTGGAGAAAAAGTGAGAAAAAAAAGCAAGAGGACTGATATAAATTATAGGCAGGGAAGTGAAAGAAAAAAATAAACAAATAACATGGGCACAGTGACTAATTAAAAAGAAAACAGAAAAGAAGAAAGTAAAATTAATACAGTCGTGAAGAAAGAGACGACAGAGGAGTCAGGAGTGCCGTTGCAAAGGCAAGTAGACAACAGTCGCAACACTCCTCGCCCAACATCTGATCAGAAACACCTTTAAGTTCTTTCAACCACTTTTTTAATATTACATCTGGTTCAGTCATCACGGGATGATATAATTATTGGTGTGTCACAAAGCTGTTAAAGTTCTAATTTCGTTTGCACATACAAAAAAATTGATGATACAGGCATGCACAAATATCACAAATCAATTGTGTATGTAAAATTGCCTGTTAAGCAAACGGCAATGAAAGAAATTAATACAGTATTACCCACTTATTTGCGTGGGATGTTCGAATAAAACCTCCGTCACTATCACCTTAGGACGTACTCAGCGATGGATGGCCTGGTTCATGTAACAAGACAACTTTAACTTGTATCCCATTGTCTGCTGCGCTCCACTGTAGTTTTGACAGATAGGTGAGTAGATATTCAGTTAAGGGATTCAAACAAAGACAGGCAAAATTTTTGACTATCTTGGTAGGAAATTGGTTAATGTGTAATAATGAGTGTTGATTTGGTTGAAAACTATATACTTGGTAATACCTTATGAGTAGCTTTGTGCATAATTAACGGCTATTATCTACCCCTAAGGAAAAGTCATAATATAGGAAATAGATGAATTTGTACATGCCAGAATGGTATTAACGAATACAAGTCAGTGTTAGCAAACGATGATAAGCGTTATCTTCGAGATAACTTGGTCAATCAAACCGGGCAGTCAGACACCACAGATTCCAGTGTAGTATTAGTATTGTTTTTATTCCAGAATTACACCATCTCACTGAATAGAATATCTATACGTATTTTTAAGGTACCTTTAGTAAATATTAAGCACTACTCTATTGCATTTTTGTAGCAGATAACTCTAGAAGAAGTACAGGGGGTTATGGTGAGGTAAGGTTAGTAACCAAGGAGGGTCCAAGAGGGTAGAAGCAGTTAGGTTTTGATATGCTAAACTTGGTGGTTAGTACTTATAGTGAATAGAATACGTACGCACTAATCACTGCATGTAGTACAGTATTTAAGTGGAGTGAGAATTAACCTTGAAAGGAGAAAGGCTGTGGCCATTATAGTTTGCATCTGGCTTAATTATTTCTACAGACGGAATGTACCAAGACCAGGGAGGAGTTTGCTATGGCTGATGGAAAAGGTACTGCAGATGGATGGCCCAGTTTAGTCATTCATTTTTATAGAGCTATCAAGAATACATGCAGTCTGGCATCATGGAATTCTCTGCCATGGATTCTCGGTATGTATAAAAATGTAAAATTTCTTAAAGTTAAAGTTTAATATATCATCATCTCTATCTTGTTGTGAAACCAAATGTTTAGTATGTAAATCAAGTTGGATTATGCTGCATAGCTCGTATAATATCATGAACACTATTTACTTCTTCATTTTCCATTGATAAGTATTAATTTATGAAACGGAAGACTAAAAGCAAGTTGAATGTTCATTGACTGGTTTTCTGTCATTTCTTTCTGCCTCCCATAACATCTACACTTGCCATTCTTCTGCCAGTTTTTGTTTTTATCATAAAATTTTGTTTATGTTGATTATTATTTTTCTTTGATCATTTACAAAGTGTTGGAATACCCAAATTTTGATGTACAGTACAAGCCCGATTTAAAGGACTTGTTCAGTTTAGAAATATATATTTTTCTTGCACTTAAGGTATTGTTTCACTCAGGTTACAAGGCACACTTGGTCTAGAACAAAGAAATCCACGAGAACACGGAGGAGTTGTTAGTGAAATGAAGGACTCTCGCCTATAAAAAAAAAAAGCAAAGCGTGTGTGGGTTAGCAAACTTGAGTTACGACTTATATAAAGAGCTTTTTTTTCAGATACGTTCCTGCCAGTCAGTCACCCACAAAAAGCTTTTACTGTATCTCTCTCTCTCTCTCTCTCTCTCTCTCTCTCTCTCTCTCTCTCTCTCTCTCTCTCTCTCTCTCTCTCTCTCTCTCTCTCTCTCTCTCTCTCTTTCATAACCATGACTGACATAATTGTTTACCTTTACAGGTTGGGTAACTTTAACAGTTATGGGTCCAGTATTTGCTGCCAAAGTTGCGTATCGAACTTTGCAAGTTATGCTGTCACGGGCATTTTCAAGCAAAAGAGCTCTATGTGGAAAGGTTGGTATATAGAACAGCTAAGTAACCAATATTCAGTAGGTATTTATTTTACTCATTACAAAATATTAGAGAAGGTGCCCACCAGTGTGTTGTATGCTATATCAAACGAAGGTGGCTACTACTAAACTTATGACATTGAGGCTTAGGATAATTGTAGTACATAAAAAGTTATATCTCCCACTTATAAAACCCCAACACATGCTATGCTTCTCCTCCCATCTCTCCCCAGTAAAACCGCCTTGAACTCAACTTCACTATCAATGTTACAACCTCGGAATGGAATCACTGGAAGATTATATGAAGGCATGGCTACTCTGAAACTTGTATTATATGTTGGTTTTCTCTTCTATGTCATAACATCACCATCATCAACGATGTTTAAGAATTTGCTATGTAACTTATATGATTATATATGTTTGCAATGACTATTTATGTTTTTTGTGATTTGATTATGTACATTTGCAATGATTATTTACTTATACATGTATTGTTGTGTCACATAAGCATTATCACTTAACTTTTCATATTTTTTTGGTGATGAATATTATGATTTATATGGATAAGCCATCATCATCATTATAATAATCATCATCATCATCATCGTCATCTTCATTTTGAAAGTCTTACATGCTTGTGTCAGCCTTGTTCACCTAATGGCAGCTCGCTATGTTGCATGATCTCTAACATCCTCAATGCACACACATAGATTTTTGAGGTTCTGCTCACTAAAACCTACCAACTACAATCAGATCTCTAACTCAAATGGAAGTAAGTAAGTGACCATTCCAAAAAGTCATTTTTAAGGCTGACTCACCAGATATCATGTATTTTGAATCATATGCTAAGTCAGTAAGCTATTTTAGGTAATTTTGCTTCATCCATTCAAAAATTTACAGGTAATTATACTGTCAACAAACAGTTTTATATTTCTATTCATATATATATATATATATATATATATATAATTTCAGGTTGCATTAGTCACTGGTGCAAGTTCTGGATTGGGTGAGGCTCTTGCACATGAATTATACAAACGAGGTGTTCGTTTGATTTTAGCTTCACGTAATACAGAAAAGTTGGAGAACATCAAGGAAACTCTTTTAAAGACATACAAGGTGAGTCAGTTTTATTATGTATATGTAATGTTTCTTTTGGCTTGATTTTTATTATTATTGTTTAGATACACATCAGAAGTGAGATAAACTGACAAAGTCTATTGTAAGAAAGATTTTTAAAATTTTATGTATATTGAGCAATTTGCTGTAATTTTGTTTCAGCCTCCAGAACTTCATGTTCCCACCATTATTAAGTTGGACTTGGAAGATTTGAATACCATCCCAGCTGTAGTTGAAGAAATTGTTTCCTCCCATGGACACATTGATATTCTCATCAACAATGCTGGCATCTCTTACCGAGGAGTAGCTGCAGAAACTGATATAAGTGTTGACATAAAATTGATGGTAGTCAATTATTTTGGACAAGTGGCATTAACAAAGGGTAAGTTAGATGATACATATTTTAGTTTTATTATACTTTGATAACTCTTTAAGTTCCAGATTATTTTGCTTTAGTTTCCTTTGTGCTGTGTGTGGATATTGCATTCATTTAGTAAGCTCAATAACGTCACATTAGCTTTGTCAGTAAAAGCATTTCAAAATTCCACAAAGTATTTAAGTATTGCTGTACATTGTTCCCTATTTGAATCCTTAATTCAGTCGTCCAGATTCTTTTGCTTTGTATAGTGTCTTTTCTGATATAAAGAAACCCTAGTTATCAGACACCCATGGGAAACTGCATGTTCCTGTAAATTGAGTTTTCTAGTTACCGTATATGTCAGTGTATAAGATGGCCTTTTAACTTTAAAAAATACCCCCAAAATTGAGGGTCGTCTTATACACCCTGGTATAAAATGTGGACCTTAAATCATGTGGTGTACGGGATGCTGTTAGCACATGTAATGATTGACAGTAGGCTTACCCTTGCCTTGGTAACAACACAAATATTTTCTACTGAAATCGCTTACTGTAATTCACATTATTTTAATAGAATAATAAAAGTGTAACTTAATAAAAGTACTCTTATCTTATATGACACATGGTATGTTTGCACAACTACAATAAATTAATTTTTCCAAGAGCAATCCTTAACTGTCACATTGATGAAGGTGGATATAGTTACAATATTATATACCACTTATAATAATACTCACCAGATTATGTACAGTGATGCTCGATGAGTAAGTTGATCAGGACATGTAATGTAAAAGTATGTGTATGGTTACAACCAGTATGATATGTATAGAGGAGTGTTATGTGCCACAGTCATCCTATAGTATTTATACACCGAGAATATATGCGAGTGGTATATGAATTAATGGCAGGCAAGAGAGGAAGTCGCGTGGGTTTGTTTACACCTGGATGTAGACTCGCACCTCTATCGTAGTCTGACTATCTGTTGTAAGTCACTACGTCACCATTTGCAAAAACTAAGCTGATGGAAACAAACAACTGCTGGCCATGGGTGTGGAAGGTCTAAACTCTCATTTTGTTACCAGTATTCTTCAGGGTAACATTACAGTACATGTATTAGAATTCAGCTATCACAAGACCCCATCATGGCTCCACCAGCAAAAAGAAGGAAATACAAAGCAAGTTTCAAGCTGAAAGTAGTAAACTTTGCCAAGAAACATAACAACTGTGCTGCTGCAATGAATAGGGGTAGTCTTATACAGCAAGTATAGCCCAAAACCTATGTTTTAACTAGAAATTTGTGGGTCGTCTTATACACCGAAAAATACGGTAGTTGAACTTTGATATACGCACATTTATTGTGTTCCTATTGTCAACAGCAATCAATTATTTGGCATACAAGACTAATCATCTGGGTGGCTAGTACTGAATGGACTAGGCATGCATCTGGAAACTCTCAATACCCTGTATGCTGAAGAACAGTACCATCCCTGACATGAAGAGGCCAAAACAAGGGAAAATATAAACCAACAATCATGTATGCCACAAAAAAAGTTAAGACTTGTGTAATGCCCTCTGTATTCAAATATTTTATGGAGAAAGCCTGTTGAAAGACCACACCAGGAGTTACTAGTTATTTCAAAATTATGTGTGCATCATACCATTCACTATTCTAATTGAAGGAAGATAATGATCAGCGTCGTATATTTACTGCCATGGAGTGACATTGTATGGTATGCAGCTTGATCTGTAGACTGTTTTAAGTAACTGAAAACAACTCTCCTTGTGTAACAGCTGGTATATGTGTTGTGATGTTATCCTTCTAAGTAACTAATGGTCTACCAGCCTCATATGTTTTTTCCATTCGTATATTCTCATTTTTTAGATAATCAACTGCCTTTGCCAGATGAATGATCACTGTTACCAGTACAAAATGCGGTTAAAAGTAAAGAACTTTATGTTGTGCTTCTGCATTAGATTATAAACATTTGTTTTTCTGTAGACATCTGCATACATTTTTTTTATGGTACCACAACTCCTTTATACTTATGTTTCACCTTGTCAGATGTTTCAGTTTTGAGCGACAGTCTTGACCAATCAACACTGAACCGAATTTTCAGTGGAAAACAAACACTAGCAGGCATCATAAAGCAACTGAAAATGGCAAATATGAGGACAAATTCAAACCATTTATATTTTTTGAACAATTTTTCCTTTAAAGAATATTGGTTGGTTGAATATTCTAGATGGTTAGATATTGAATAACAAGGGTTTCTGTGTATATATATATATATATATATATATATATATATATATATATATATATATATATATATATATATATATATATATATATATATATATATATAGTTCATGTGTACATATTTACTTTGTTTCCTGTTATATAATAACTTAAATCATCCTGACCATTATATAATTATTGCATAATTTGTCTGGATTGGTCTAGTTTTATGAATATGAAATTTTCGGTAATGACTATATTTGTTTCTCATAGCTTCAAAGATTCATTAACCAAGTTTGTTTAATCAACATTTACCTGTATTATTCAACTTGTGCACTCTTAACAGCCTCCTACCTTAGCACTCTTACTGCATCTCTCCCTACGGTGTTCTGATTTAAAAACCCTTCATTCATAAATCCTTTCCACTGCACCTTTACCGTTAAATACCTCTCTATTTGTATGTACTTATGGACCACCTCAGGTAACTGCTCTCTTATCATCTGAGCATTATTCATCCCGCTCAAGGATAGCTTCTTGATTTTCTTAAAATGTTGAAGTCGTTTAACTTCATTAGTACTTCTTTGCTTCACAAACCTTCCTTTCATAATCTAACTCCTTATTTGCTCCTCTGACCGTCCATCTTCCCTTCCCTACAGGTGTGGTCATATTTCCTTTCCTCCTTGACCAGCTGTCTCACTTCTCCATCCACCATTCATTGCTACTTCTCATTTAGCACCTTTAATTTTAGTTTGTTAATGTTGATATTCCTTCCTTCTGCAGCAATTCTTCCATTGATGATCAGGAAGAAGCTGGGTCACATAGTGGCAGTCAGTAGTGTCCAAGGTAAACTTGCCACTCCATATAGGTAAGTCCTTAAAAATTTTGGTGACTTTGTATGTGTGGTGATGTTTGCATGAAAGTTTTATCTATAAGTTAGAAATATTGAATGTGTTGAGTAATATTTTAGGCATATATTAGATAGACATGATGAAGACTGATGAAGTACATATGGGATGTGATGCTTGTGAACTGTGAAAGAATATAAAAGTGTTGGTATGGTTGTATGTAAAGAAAGGAAATTAGTAGATGTTTGTTGATCACCATTGATGGTGACTAAATACGAAAGTTTCTTGGGAAGATGTAAAGAGACTTTTTTTAAAAGCATGGACAGGAGATGAGAGAAATATAGAAGTGACAGATGATAGGCTTGAGTAGATGTTGGTATTGAATGCATAACCTGGAGTTGCATTCATTGTTAATAAATTTGAGATTATAGCTAGAAATTTTATATCGCCTCTTGCCAAATCAGCTGCCACATAGTTAGTGATTCTGTATCGTCTTTGTTAATTCTTCTCCCATCTCAAATGCTGATTATATAAGGGATTTGTCTCTCCATGTATGGAGTATGCCTCTCATGTAGGAACCTCCTCTTATAAATATGTTGAATTCAAACTCTGTTCATCTTAGCAACTAGTCTTCTTTTGCTGTATTCAATTTTTCACAGTTCACTATAGTGTTGCATCTCTTGCCATCTCATACAACTGTTTTCATGGTGATTGCTCTTCTGAACTTATTGACTGCATACCTTCCTCCTTCAGCAGCTTTGTGACACAAACAATAATATTTACTGATTCTCAACTCCAGCAAGAGTTACCCAATATCATAATTTTTTAATTTGTTTCACTGATAAGCTGGTTCTATGGGAAGTACAACTGGTACAGTACCTTTAAAACTGATACTTTATTGATGTATCATTAGGTTCCAACTGTTAATATGATTGGAGTAAAACAAACCATCTGGTTAATGGTATCATTAAACTGGCTTTAAGTAGTATTATTGTGTTGAAATGTATCATTAATGTGCTTTAAATGTTGTATTTCATCACTATCATGAATCATTCAACTATAATTTGTAATTTATGTATTATTTATGCACTGTATCTATATTCACTGACCATACTTTAAACAATTGTAGAATTATGTAATATGCTGTCCAACTTTTGTACTTAGCATCATCTTTCAAATATAATTTGTATATTTTCTGATGTTCTTTCCATTTCTGACAGGTCATGTTATACTGCCTCAAAGCATGCCCTCCAAGGGTTTTTTGATTCACTTAGAGCTGAAATTGCTGAAAGCAAAGTGAAAGTGACAGTAATTAGTCCAGGATACATTGCTACCAATCTTTCTGTCAATGCAGTTACTGGTAATGGATCAGTATATGGAGGTAAGTTCTCAGTCAGTGAGACACATGTCTTGTATCACACAAAATGTTTTGTATCACACAAAATTTATAGATTTCTGATGAATAAATTTCTATAATAACAGATTGGTTGGTCAGACAGTTTTAATTTTGTAGTGTAGAAAAGTGACTGCTAGTTGGAGAAAAAATGAGATAAGTAATCTTCTTAGCTAGGCAGCTAATAAATCATATGTTGCAGACTGAGGTTCTAGTCTAAGCTTTATAGGTCTAGTACCTCCTATGTATGAACCTAACCTCATGACTTCCTCTACTTCTATCTCAAATTTAGTTTCCTCATCTTTATCATATATATATATATTTTTTTTCCTTGTGTTTGTGTGCCTGTTATTACATGTATTTAGCTAGTTGATTTTACTTATTTTTGATATACAAGGAAGTGAAGCTCAGGCCCTCTATTTACAACACTAGGCAAGTTTGTTTATGTCTGACAGTTGTAGTTTCTGCCATCTTATGTTATTCACCATGGTCTGGATGATCACGCGCTGTACTCGTGATCATCAGTTATTACCCTTCCTGTAGGAGCTCAGAGATCATAGAGACGGATCTATGGGTAAGGGTGAGACTTCTCTCACATCACACACTCCCATCCCCTTGCTCAGAGGAACAGTAATCACTCCCTGTCAGTGAAAAATCCTTAGTGATCTGAGTAAGATTTGAACCCACGCCTGCCGGCCTTGCTGGCTGAAGACAGGGACGATAACCACTGACCCATGAGAGCAGGTGTGTGTGTGTGTGTGTATTTACTTTTTTTTTAATTAATTAATTTTATTTTTTATTTTTTTACTTAGTTGTAGCATAGGGCCTGAGCTATGCTCATGTGGTCTTGTCTCCATATCTATATTGGTCCAGTTTTTCTTTCAGTTCATATACATTCTTTGCCATTATCACCTCTTCCTTTAGTTCACTCCAAGTATCTATACTTCTTTGGGAAAAACTGTACTTTTTGTATCATTCAAACGTATGAGAGAGAGAGAGAGAGAGAGAGAGAGAGAGAGAGAGAGATATTCAGAATTAATAAGTAAATGTGAATTGTCTTTATAGAAATGGATGAAACAACAAGTGGTGGCATGAGTCCTGAATATGTTGCTGACAGCATAGTAGGATGCTTGATTAATGGGAATGAGGAGATGCTACTTGCTCCAGTGCTGCACCATCTGGCAATCATCTTCCGCACCCTGTCCCCAACCTTAATCACTCGCATCATGAAGAAGCGAGCTGCAACACAAAGAAATGGTTATATGCACAAGAAGGAGTGAAAAAGTCTAGTGGAAAGTTACTTTCTATATAATTCTATATATATATATATATATATATATATATATATATATATATATATATATATATATATATATATATATATATATATATATATATATATATATATATATATGTGTGTGTGTGTGTGTGTATATAATTTTTAAGCACTTATTTTTTATTAGGGAAATATTTATTTAATTAATTGATATATTCCTGTTTTTGCATTTTCTTTTCATGTCAGTGAATGTCAATGCATTAGCCTTGATTGACTTAGAATATCTTTACTTGAATGGCTATAGTAATAGGTCAGGTAATAGAGCCAACATAGCTCATGGGTGATGTATGACATATCATCTATATTTATCATGAAAAAGAAGCAGTTTGTTGCGTAGGATTGTAGAGGCTTATGCAGCCAACTCCATAATTTTTTTGAGTCAGCCATTGTTTTATGAAATGCTGGTAAGTTGGTTTTTACAAAGAATAATATCGTCGTATTTAACATCATGAACTAAATAATCTATTGTTGGCACCCATTCCTTGGAACTCCTTGAAGGGGATGGCCACAACAAAAGTCTCCATTCATTTCTGTCCTTACACATTTTCACACTCCATCTCCCTCAACTTCCTATTCCTCCTCTCTCAGATATTCCAATATGTACTGGATCAACCGTTTAGTTTTACTATAAGTCTCTGTTAATCAAGTATCTTGTGAGTATTATTTTATTAATATTTTCTTCTGAGTGCTCACCAAACAGCACTATCAAGCAAGATGGAGTTGAGTTTGACAAGCTGCTCTTAGTATATTATGCTCAACCATAATGCTGCTTCTTGCTATTTTTTTGGTTGCTGCTATGAGCTTGGTAATTGGATGCATCCTCACCCACCTGAACCCTCACTGTAGAACACTTTTCACTCACTTATTTATGTCCTGTTAATTGTTATTATATAATTATTATATACTTCAGAGAAAGGAGGTAGGAATGAACATTTGGCAAGAAATAATGAACAACAAATAAATGCTGCATTCCATTAAGAATTTGTGCCTCCTCACTAATGCCTGCTTAGGAAAAACATTATCAACTGTATTTCACTACTGCTGTGATAGGGCTGTCTCGCAGGAGTAGAACTCTTCTGAGGAGAGACAAGGAATCTCCCTGAGAATGTTGAAGGTCATTTAAATGCTAATAACCTTAAACCTGCTTATCGAGCACTGAAGAAGCTCCGCTCCGCGTCTACATCTCGGGTGAGTGCTATCCGAACAGCAGATGGTTGTCTCGTATCAGACGGAGATGGGCAGATGACTCGTTGGGCTGAGTACTTTGAGCAGTTGTTCAAGTTAACCCTCCAAGTGGAAGGCTTTAAACCACTGGGTTACAGGTGATGGATGCTAATCCACCCATTAATGAAGCTGCACTCTCTATTGATGAAATCAAAGAGGCTGTGGCAAAGTTGAGGGGTGGAAAGGCAGGTGGCATTTGTAAGATCAGAGCAGAGTTGCTCAATGCTAGAGTCAAGGCTGTGACCCGTGGGTTGCATGCTGTCTTGACTGCTGTATAGCGGTCAGGTACCATTCCTCCTGACTGGAAAAGGGGGTTAGTCATCCCTATCTGGAAAGGTAAAGGGAACCGTCAGGATTGCAACAACTCTCGCGGGATAACGCTGCTAAGCATACCAGGCAAGGTGTTCGCCCACCTGCTACTGATGCAAGTTTACAGTCATTTGCTGAAATATCAGAGACCTGAACAGTCAAGATTCACACCTGGTAAGTCAACAACTGACCGTATCCTAGCGCTTCGCATACTGGTGGAACGCTGATGTGAGTTTCGACCGGGGATGCTCACAGCCTATGTCGATCTCAAAAAGGCGTTTGATTCAGTGCATTGCGAGGCACTCTGGAATCTTCTACGCCTCCACGGGATTCCTGCAAGGATTATTGGACTTCTATCTGGCCTGTACTCCAAGACTCAGAGTGCTGTGAAGTGTGGCGGGGACATGTCCAGCTTCTTTCCTGTGTATACGGAAATGAGGCAGGGATGTGTTCTTGCTCCATCACTTTTCAATACGTGTATAGACTGGGTACTGGGCAGAGTTGTGGACCAAAGTCACTGTGAAGCATGTCGGCAACACCAAAATCACTGATCTTGTTTTTACCGACAATGCAGTAATCTTTGCCGAGTCGCTGGAGATTCTAATGATGGCTCTCAAAGCACTGCATAAGGAGGTGAATCCTTTAAGACTTCAGGTCTCCCGGGCTAATGGGTGATTTGAGAGCAAACAGCGCAAAATTCTTCAACTACTTCAGGATGTCTCAAGAAAGTTTTAATGAGCTCCTTAGCTTACTTGGTCCAAACTTCCCCCATGCCTTGGCTTATATCTTATTACTGTAGTCATTGCAGCATACATCCCATATCGCTGGTCGGTCTTCAATTTCAATAGTAAAGCGATCTAGATTTAGTGTAGACATGGTCAGTGTGGCGAAGAGAAAAATGTGACTTGTTGCTTCATCGTTTGGTATTTGACTGCCAGGCAGTCTGTCAGATGTGTGTGAAGCCAAGTGCCCATTGCTCAGCTGCAGGCGCTTGTGTGCACGGGTCGACACAAAGCCACGCCATGCTGTGGTAGGGATAGCCCGCCATGGTCCAACACCATAGACGGTTGTGTGGGCAGCCTCTAAACAATGGAAACCTATGGGGAGCCACATCCCTGCTACACACCGACGCCACGCTATGTCTCTTGTTGCTTGTCTCCTCCTGGCTTAAGGTTCAGGTGTTTGGAGGCTTGCTAGAAGAAACAGTAGTCTTCATGCATGTGGTGAGGATATCGATATCTTGGATAGCTTCAAATATGTATCTTGGTAGCGTGGTCCATAACAATGGTAGGTCACGTCAAGAAGTCTTACGGTGCATTGGCTTGGCTCATGGTGTTATGGATTTGCTCAGCACGAGTATCTGGCATTGTCAGTACATGTGCAGACGGACAAAGATTAAAATCTTCAAATCACTGGTGATCCCTGTCTTACTGTATGGCTGTAAGACATGGACACTGAACACCGATCTGAAGAGACAAATTGATGTCATTGGTAATAAATGCCTTCACAGTATCATGGGGTATCGTTGGAATGACTGTGTCAAATCAGCGACTGCTCCGTGAGACTGAATCAAGGCTTATTACCAACATAGTCTGCCAGCATCAACTCCGGCTATATAGGCATGTGGCACAGAAACTGATCCTGCTTCTCGGTTATTTCTGAGAGATAATCTAGAGTGGAGGAGGCCAAGGGGGCACCCACAAAGTTCGTGGCTGGGGCAAGTCGATGCTTCCTACTGGGAGTTACTTGGTATGGGAAGGGGGCTTGCACGGGGTGATCGGCAGAGTTGGCATCAGAGTGTTGGCGAGGTGATGTGCCTCTCAGCGTATGCCCCCCCCAATGATGATTGAATGTATTATATATCTTTTTTACTTCTTCCTGGCATTTCTTTCACATACTGAACCAGTACTTCCAGCTGCTGAATTTCTCCATTTCAATGCATTGGCTTGAACTTTATGATAGACTAATGATGCTGCATGTGTCACCTCTATAGATTTCCAGTGATCCAAGTGAAAGATTTTATTCCTTTTTCAATATGTTTATGAATTTTGTTTGATGAGGGCTTATCGGAGCAACAGCTACTTTCTTATTATGTTTGCCCCATATTTGAATAGTGAGAAAATTCAATACGTACTTCTGTCTACATTCTTCACCAAATATTTTTGAGAATTTTGTTGACTGAACAAATCTTAATGTAAATGTATAGCTCCTTAATATGTCATCTCCAGGAAACTACAAACCCAGACCTTGACAAAAAGTACCCCAAGTAGACAATCCAGGAACTTGTGACTCACTTTTACAGTAATATATCAAGGTCATTAAGTTTTCGTATAAGTAAAATATTGTCAACTCTTTATTAAATGTCTTCTTTTGAGTCAAAGATATTTCTCAGAGCAATAATTTCTAGTACATCAAGAAGAAAGCATTTAGTATCAGTTATACTACACGTGGAGACATCTGAAGACAATGCTTTTAATTTGTTCATTTAACAGTTTGTATTCCTTTAGCTTATCACATAGGTGCTTCAGCACTATAAGATACACCATCATATTTGACGATATCAACCTTACGATGATAAGATAATTGTAAGCGATAGATAACATCTTAAAGATTTGACTACAATGACATTACTTGAAAACTAGTGCAGTATGTAACAAAATGACATAGTTACCCATATCAAAGGAATATCTGCCATATCACCTGAACAGAAGCATGTTCTATAATTCCATTTCGGGACTAAAAACATAACCATGTTAAACTGAATTATAATGTGTGATATGACAGCCAGATTGTCACTAGGTAATGGTAATAATTACTTTAGCAGCACATGCTGATGGCAATAAGAAAATTGCCTAAACTACTACTGTAAATTTTTTTCATATACTTGACATGATGGGTAAAGTGTGTTAATATTTTGAAGAGAAGGGTAAACTGCAAGTGTATCTTGCTTGGCAAGTTACTAGCATGTGATAAAGGCTATCTCATGCAAACATGGAACTTGCTTTTCAACATTTAGTAATTTCACTTCAGGATAAGAGCTAAGGAATCTATTTCCTGAAGATGCTCCAGTAGTGTGGAAAATGGCTTAAGGAATGAAATATCAATCTTTTTCTGAAACATTTTTTCTTAAGTACATAAACAAATTTAAGATTAGTATCCTTGCTAATCTATATTTACCTTTTTGCTCCCTGTCATAGGTGGAAATAGCAATAACTCCAATTTAATGAAGTATTTCAAATAAATGTAGTAAAAAAACAATTAATTATCTTGGAAATGTGATAAAAAATCTCCTTACCGATGCTTTCCAGGAAAAATATAGAATGAGACCTTTTACATGAAACCAAAATTAAACAAAAATTCATCAGCATAGTCAAACCAAAAATCATGTGATGTTCATATCTAGATTACCAAATTTCTTTGCAAACATAGTGATGGGTCAAAGTTACATGGGAATCAAGAGAAAAGACAGGTTGAATAGAAATGGGTGATTGACTAAACATCTTAATGCATGTATTAATGTAATAGAAAATGGCAAAAGGTAAGGAAAAGGGGGAACAAGCTGTAGCTGCGCATAGCTGTGGGCGCTCATCTCCTGTCACATTGGCTTTTGAGCCTGTGGTAGTGGATTTTGAGCCTGTGGTAGAAATTAATCCATTGCCCTGGGACACAGGGTCACTGTGACATCGAGTTTCCACTGTTTACCTTCTAGGTATCCATTTACCAACCAACCCGTTTGAGAGGATGAACAGCTGGATGAGCCGCACATTGACTGCCCTCGTCCGGGATTGAACTCGGGCCAGCGGATTTGTAGTCAAACGTGCTAACCACTGAGGCTTGGAATATGAGTGTTATTCAATTTGTATGTAGATGGAATAAAAATAAATTAGTAAGTAAAATTTGATAATGCTATATGCATATATAATGTGAATGCAAAGAATTCAGAAAATTGAAAAACCTGGCAATGAGTGCAGTCTATCTATATACAAAGTTTACATCCACAATAAAAGGAGGTAGCCAAGACGAGGCATTTTGGGTTCAGGGAGTCATTAATCTCCCCTCCCTCTCTGCACTCAGTCTTTTTGTAGGAAAAAATACAGAGGAGGGGCTTCCTAAAGTTCATGGTGGCTTCTTGTTAATCCTACCAGAGCTATGTGGTCATAGCTACATAGCTCGAGGGGATTACTTAATCCTTTTAATCCCCATCAAAATTGGGTAGCCAAGATAAGGCATTTTGGTTTTAGGGAGACATAACTCTCCCCTCACCCTTTGCATCCTGTCTTTTCATAGAAAAGAATATAGAGGAGGAGCTTCCCAGATCCCTTGTTATATCCTTTTTGGTAATCTTTTCTGAGCCGCATGGATTATGGTGGTAGTATTCTTGCAGCCCCCACCACAGGGCTTTAGTATTTATTTATAGGAGCAGAAAGTTGAAATCAAGTAAGGTAATTATTTCTAACAAATCAAGAAGTTGACTTTACAGATTCATAAAATTATAACTAAGTGTAATGAGCATTGTTAGATTAGGACAAGTAATGGAAGAGGTGAACAACTTCAAATGAATTAATTCAATCCTAGGCAAACATGGATATAAGAAAGTAGTCCTGATATGATGAAAGAATAGCCACTAGGCTTGTACAAATAAGCACTATGAAATGGTACAACAATAACACATAGACAAATGAATGACTTGGAAAGGAAACGGTTACCAAAAAATACACTTTCTAAATACGTAGTAGAAATATGACAAATTCATATGGTATGAACAGAATATATAGTGAGAGTAAGGAGAGTATCAATGGAAGATAATCCAAAGCTCCTCGAGATGGTTTGGTTAACTGAAGATGTGATAATGAGATGACAAAAATATACAAAAGTAAGATAGATATTGCAGGTGCACGACAAAAACACCGTGAAATTAAACTAAAGTTACAGTTCTTGTGGTATAAGGGAGGGTGAGAGTACTAGAGTGTACAAGAATGAATTGTGAGGGCAGACATCAGAACAGGCAAAAAATAGAAAGAAAAAAAAAATCTAAATCTGAAAATTTCTCAAATAAAGGCAGGTTAACTTAGGAAAAATCAGTAGGGATAGAAAGCCTTGGCACTGGTATTTGTGTGGAGCCCAGACTATCAAAACTCATTAACATTCTATCCAGAATGTCCTTACCTGTATCCCATGGCCAAATATTAGCTTTTATTTTGAGATTTTGTTCAGTCTCCATTTTTTCAATATACTGCATCAAACTGAACCCACGACGAGGAAACACTAAGTCACATTCCTGCAGTCTCAGGCTGGGGCAAAAGTCGTTTGTACCATCACCTACATATGCAATATTTGAAAAGGTTACATTTTCTTTTTCCCTAGATTTTATATAGTTTGCAAGAATGTGTCCTTTACACAGATTCTTTGTACTTAGGGTACACCAGTTTTGGTGATGGTACATTTCTATGGTAAGACAACCTTCTTCGCTAAATTTTGCTGGGTTTGTAAACACTTTTTTAAAATGGTGCTGTAAACCTAAATTATATAAGATATGATCAATGAAAACAGAATTAGCATCTGATATAATTATACATTCATTCTTTTCTTTGGGTATACCATTCAGTAGATCTTTCATTCCATTTGTCAACTGAATTTCACTTAAACATTGAAATAGATCTTCTTTACTTATGCCATTTTCATATAAATATTTGAATATTTCTGACATATATTGTGTCCATCCATCTTTTCGGTACAGTGCCTTCAATCTGTCAGGAATCTTTCCACCAGGGGCTAGTTTATAGATATAGGTGTCACAGTTGTTGTCAATGAGTGTGTGGTCAAAGTCAAAAACCAGAAGAATCTT
Source organism: Cancer borealis (assembly GCA_036785275.1). Lineage (NCBI taxonomy): Eukaryota > Metazoa > Arthropoda > Malacostraca > Decapoda > Cancridae > Cancer > Cancer borealis. Next base: position 11,380 of record JAXIVD010005256.1, on the reverse strand, counting down.
CTCATTCTTTGTTTCTTCCATCTGAAAAAAAAAAAATCTGAATGCACCATGACTTCTAATTGGTATTCTATTGTTTGAGATTGTCATACCCAAAGAAAGACATGTTCCACTAGAATGATAGAGGTATACCAACAATTTACTAACAACTGATGGTCTGGGGGTGGGGAGGCGGTGGTACAGTGGTCTAGTACTCTGGTACGCGAGCCTAGGATCCCGGGTTCAAATCCCCGTTATACGCTGACCACTTTCCATTCTTTGCTATCACCGCCGAGTGGCCAAAGACTACCCAAATTGCTGCCATACTGTCCTCAGATGGGACTAACAACGTTTATATGCATCTGAGGCTGTAGCAGTGATTAGCCTCACACATTCTCAACATGTTCACGAGAGAACCTAAACATTTGAGGCATCACTATAAAAATCTGTAAAACCTGCGCCAAATAACAGGCGAGGCAAGTCCATCTGTGCTTTAATAAGCCTACTTTCGCCAACGGTTAATGATAAAAAAAATATATATATATATATACATATATATATATATATATATATATATATATATATATATATATATATATATATATATATATATATATATTTATATATATCTTTTAGTCCAAACAAATTTTTGAAATGTAGTGACTGCCAAACCACAGATGGTAACCAATTTCCAAATTTTCAACTTAAAGATAGTGCACAAAAGCTATATGCATTTGGTAGAAACTAGAAATCAATGTCAGTAACCTTATTACATAGAATGTGAATTACTGGTTTTGATGGTTAATATGACTCATTCATTTTCAGAAAAATCCTCATGCGTTGTCCAAGATGAAGGTATGAGATTGGCTTAGAGGTTAGGAACTGAAATCTACCTCTCATATGAAGTTACCTCCTCAGTACCAGATAAAAACTTACGAATTTCAAGTAATTTTAATACCATTACACATTCAATTATAACTAATAGTACTATCAATTTCATGCTGTTACCTCTTGTTACTGTCACATTATTAATTTCATAGTATTTCTGGTTAGATTTTATCAAGTTTGTTTAGAATTTTAAAGACTTCTTTTTTTCGTACTTTTATGTTTGTGAAAGAACTTTGATGAAAAGTAATGGTATAATTTTGTCGTCTAGTAAGGGAAAAAAAGAGCTATTTTTTGCTGAGAAACGATAATCAGATTAATTAAAAACATTTAAATCTAAAAAAAAAAAAGGTTTCATCCTGAAAATAGCGAGATGCCTATGTATATTAGAAACACATAGGAGAGAAACAAACTCAAATTATGCTGTTTACACTAAATATGTGATGATAATCTATCTGTCTATTTATTTACCAGAAATCATCTTTAGGGGAAGTATCTGAGACAAGATATTCACATGCATAAATTCCCATGTATTTCATCCCATAATAATAGTGATAATAATAATAGTCTAATCTATCAATCTATACATTTAACTTTCATCCCCATTAGAAGAGGATAGTCAAGAAAAGCTTTTTAGGAAACAGGGAGACTTTCTTCTCCCCTTCCATTCTATGTCCTGTATTTTCATTAGAGAAAATACAGAGAGGCTTTCCAGATTCCTCGAGCCGTACTTTTTAGGGAACAGGGAGACTTTCTTCTCCCCTTCCATTCTATGTCCTGTATTTTCATTAGAGAAAATACAGAGAGGCTTTCCAGATTCCTCGAGCCGTACTTTTTAGGGAACAGGGAGACTTTCTTCTCCCCTTCCATTCTATGTCCTGTATTTTCATTAGAGAAAATACAGAGAGGCTTTCCAGATTCCTTGAGCCGTACTTTTTTGTAGTCTTTTAAGAAAAATAGGAATAGAGGTGGCTATAATAATAATAATAATAATAATAGTAATGACAATAATAATAGTAATGACAATAATAAAATAATAATACAACTATCTATGTACCTGTTTTATATAATCATTAAAAGAGGGTAGCCAAGACAAGGCATTTAGATGACTTAATTTCCCCCTCCCTCTTTGTGCCCTGTCTTTACATAGAAGAGTATAGAGAGGAGGGCTTCCCAGACACCTCGCTCTGTCACTTATCGTCCTTTTACGAACCACAGATATTACCGTGATAGCATTCCTAAGGTAAATCTAATAGCATCTCCTCACGGATCACCAAATTTTTGACATAGTTGATGAGGTATGTAATGTACAACACGTTTGTGGTGGTTTTATTTTGGGGACGGCCTTTGTTTGTCCACAGAGGCTCTTTAAAAACCTGGTAGGTGCGTCAAATTATAAGTCCACACAGATTAAGCAGCAAAATAATTGCTTGCTTGGTCCACCCCACCCTAAGACCCTGTTTTCCTACCAGCTAACCTAACCTAACCTATTTAGAATATTGAAATCTTCAGGGAAAAAACCGGTAAATCTTACTAATAGCATCTCCTAACAGAACACACGAACACACACAGTTGTACCACCAGCCCAAACGCAAAGATGTCTGGTAGAAAGGTTTTTGAGGCACCTAATTTCAAGGACGCTTAGCGGCGTTAATACCAATTTTCCCTGGGGTATGTATTTAGTAAAAATATTCCAAAATAATTATATTTTAATCATCTGTAAGTCCAGAATAATGATGTTGTGCATTGGCTTACTCTGTGTGGACTTGAATTTTGAGGTACTTACCAGATTTTTAAAGGGCCTCTGTGGGCAAACGGCCGTCCTCCAAATAAAACCACCACAAACGTGTTTTACATTATATACCTTATCACCTACGTAAATATTTTGGTGATCCGTGAGGAGATGCTATTAGTTAGATTTACCATAATAATAATAATAATAATAATAATAATAATAATAATAATAATAATCACTCATCAGGCATAAGTAGGCTACTGCTTGGACAATACCTACCTTTAGACGTGGAATGATGAGTGTATTTCAAATTGAAGACAACTCTGCACTGCATAAGTATTTAGCTAAGTTAAATAGCTGTCAATAATGCCGCATGGATACGCTGGGATAGATAAATACTAGCGCCTTCTTCTTGGGAGTTCGATGGGGCGTGCAGGCTGTGGTGCCACAGAATAATAGCGCCTCTACCACGCCATAATCCGTGTTTGCGTCGCTTTCTCTCCGTCTCTCACTCTAGCGGCTCTACACAGATGGGTGGCAAGCAGCAGCACTTGCGCTAGTCAGTGAACATAAGAACATAAGAAATGAGGAGACTGCAAGAGGCCAGTTAATGATCTACACGAGGCAGCTCCTTGTCCCTCACCCTTGGAATAATCCAATATTTATTTAGCCATCCCACCTGTCATCCCTATCCATACTCTAATCCAAACGTCTTTTAAAGGAATTAATAAGGGAAACATTGATCAGGTTTTAGAATTTAGTAGTCAGGATAGGAAATGTGGAAATGGATACAAGCTAGAAAAACTTATATTCAGGACAGACAGATAGATATTAGTTTACTAACAGAGTCATGAACGATTGGAATAGGCTGGGTAGACACGTAGTAAGTGCTGAGTTAATAGGTAGCTTTAACCCATTTGAAAACCTCAACCATATCCCCTCTTGTCCTCCTCTCTAGGGAGTGGAGATTAAGACGTTTTAATCTATCTTTGCAGGGTAAATTTCTCAGCCCCTGAATTACCTTGGTCATTCTTCTCTGGATTGCCTCCAAGGAGCCTATATCCTTCCTATAATAAGGGGACCAAAATTGAGCTGCATAATCTAGGTGGGTTCTAACTAGCGCTAAATACAACTTCAGAGTGACCTCAGAACTCCTATTTGTCACACAGCTACTAATAAATCCCAGTATCTTGTTGGCCCTATTTCTAGCTATAATACACTGTTCCCTGGGACGCAAGTCACTGCTTATTTGAACTCCTAAAGTCCTTCACACTATATGATCTT
>JAXIVD010005256.1:0-2500 GCA_036785275.1 Cancer borealis | reverse complement strand
GATGATGATGGTGACGATGATCATGATGATAACAATGCGAAGACAAGGCTATTGATGAATATATATATATATATATATATATATATATATATATATATATATATATATATATATATATATATATATATATATATATATATATATATATATATATATATCAGATGGAGTGGAAAGTGTTCCGTTTAAAGTTAATGAAAAATTTTGTACAGAAGACCATATACATATTGAATCATTCAAAAAATATAACTTATTTAAGAATGTAAGAACACAAATTAAGTGATTATTTAGATACTCTTTTGAATTAGTGGTATGCTTCGGGATGGTCCCATGAAGTTGATATTAATTTAAAAAAAACTACAATTTTGAATCCACCATTCTGGGATTTGCTCCAAGACACACTTACCCTCTGGAGAAGAGTTTTGGTCGTTCCACGGCTGGACGGTGGCCGGCACAAACAAGAGGTAGCCAATATTCGTCACAAAGTAGACACCTGCCGAGATGAGGAACACCACCCGCCAGGAACTCAGGGTTCGCTGTGAGTAATGAATGAATACTGTTGCACGGATGGTCATACTTACTAGATATGTTTCACAAGTGGAGTGAAACAACAACACATTCAGCACATAGATCATATATCCACTCATCATCCACGCAAAAATATACTGTCTCGTTTTATTTGTCGTTTGCAAAGATTTATGTATATCATAACAAACAGGATGATTGTTTTTGAGTAAAAAGATTTTGATCTGTTTTTCAATGGAATTACTTCCTTTCTTTACATTACGACTGACTCTTCTAATGACGCAATGATCTCAGGAGGCACCAAATAAGAAACCTAGACTACCTATAGTCAAAATGCCTATCATGAGCTGTGTCAGATCTTCCAAAAAATATTTACTAAAGTTGTAAATAGCATATTAAATTTGGCTGTGCAGAACACGTAAGTGCGATGCAGGGGAACCTTCCATGGCAGGCGAGTGAGCTGAAATGACCGGGTGGGACTGGTGGGTGCACCGGTGTCGAGGACATTGAGGCAGCAACATCGTATGAGCTATTTTGCCTTGTGTAATGGAAGGTATACAGAGTCATTGTTTTACCCTCAAATCGCAAGTCATAGATAAAATCATGCAGCCGTATTATAAAGATACATAACTTGATAATAGTTAACGTAATAGCTAGCAGTATGAAAGAGGTCATCATCGGCCTGTTAACAGAGAACGTGACAATATTATTGGAATCCCACAGCTACGCCCGAGAGATCAAGATAGACTGGTTTGACTTTAGATTTTAGATGCCCTTATAACGATGGAGACACGAGGAACTTGTCTGCTTCCTTAGCTCTCACTGACTGACATAGTTTCCTGATACTCTCTCGGTATCAAAAGTAAACGCAGGGAGCAGGTGTTTACGAGTGCTGATGTTGGCTTCCTCTTCACTTGATTGTCAGGGAAAATAAAAGTTGTTGTATAAAATTGCAAGAAATATAAAGAAGCAAACTTGAACTAAATAGAAAGTTATATTTGGAAATCTTATTAATGAAAAACTAAACTTAGTCCATGTCAGCATGTGACACCCTTGTTAGATAATACGAATATTGTAAGAAACATTCGTCTTAATTTGTCAATATAATTATAAGATCTCAATTTTGGGTTTTTGGCCTCCATCACCAATAGGCTTGTGCTAAGAGGGTATATGAATCTACTTAGAAATAAATGCAAGCTATGATATCTGTGTATAATCAAGATGATGCATTACTACCATTACTACACATGGACTCACTGATTTCGTGATGGCACCCGTCACAATAGGGGTGACAAAACCAGGAATGGTTGCCACAGTGTTGGTGATTCCCATGAGAGTGCCGGCCAGATTGGGAGAAAGGTCTTGATGTGAGCACATGTACCCACTGTAGATGGAACCGTTGAGCCCCATGGCTATACACAGCACTACGATGGCCAAAGTCTTATCACAGTTAACAAAGCACATGGCGATCAAACCTAGCATGGGTCCATACATACCTACGGGAAGAACATATACTTATATGTTGTCAGTATTTTCACAGGTATATATCGATATTTCATTCCTAGTAATCTATGGAATAAGCAAAGAATATATATATATACATATATATATATATATATATATATATATATATATATATATATATATATATATATATATATATGTACACACACACACACACACACACACACACACACACACACACACACACACACACACACACACACACACACACACACACACACACACACATATATATATATATATATATATATATATATATATATATATATATATATGTATATATATATATATATATATATATATATATATATATATATATATATATATATATGTATGTATGTATACATGTGTGTATATATATATATATATATATATATATATATATATATATATATATATATATATATATATATATGTATATATATATATATATATATATATATATATATATATA
>JAXIVD010005255.1:22500-30300 GCA_036785275.1 Cancer borealis | reverse complement strand
CTGATTTCACACCAAAAAACTTGGGTTACCTTAGAGACCACAAGGCCTTCATGACGCAGTTACTTTGGTAATTATTTGATAAGTTGAGTGCATCATGACGGGCAGCACAAGGCAGAGGAGAGTTTCTAAGTAGTATTGCATTACGTCTACAAAGTCTGATTGGCACAACTATGTGATGAACATGACTAACTAGAAAAAGACGATTCACAGGCGACTCTCACTCTCGTTTTGTTCTTAATTCTATTTATTTTATTCAACTATCCTATCATATTTCTTGCCGCCCACTTTATGTCTATTGCCCGCCCCAACTCACACCCATCACACCAAACCAAGAGACCCCACTCTGACACACCCCAACCACCACCTTACCTGCCACCACACTCTCGTAAGACACGCCCTCATCGTTCCTCGTCCCTCCCGCCAAAACCACCATCTCACCAACAAGTGATCCCCTCGCCTCCTCACGCCCCCCAATAACCCCCCAAACCCCTAAAGACTCACAGCCCTCGTGAGGTCCAGGAGTGTTTGCAGACAAGGAACTTCTCTCAGGCCGCGGTGCCTCGGGTCACAACATCTGTGTGGGTCCTGCCTAGTTCTGCGGCAGTCATCCCCCGCGGCGGGCCTGAGTCACGCCTCCGCCGCGTCAGTACATATTCCCGACACTCGAAACATTCTGCGGATAAGTGGTTGGGAAATATGTAAGTATTTGTCTGTGGTGCACGCGAAGCTTTTAAGAGTCTGGTTGCTGAACATATCTAATTACGATGAGTGAAAAGCATTCTGGATGTGTGTGTCTCTCCCGTGATTAATAAGGACACAGGTAACAGTACGTGTAAAGGCTGTGGGAAGCATATACTCCTCAAGGTTCCTCCCCAAAACTACTGAAAATATATTGGCGTGAATATCACTTTATAATGGAAGATGATTTATTTACGAACATGAAAAAGGAAAAAACCGGCAAGGAAAGAAAACAAAAGAAAAGAAAAAACATGTATGTGTATATATATATATATATATATATATATATATATATATATATACATATACATACACGCGCGCGCGTGCACACACACACACACACACACACACACACACACACACACACACACACACACACACACACACACACACACGAGAGAGAGAGAGAGAGAGAGAGAGAGAGAGAGAGAGAGAGAGAGAGAGAGAGAGAGAGAGGAGAGAGAGAGAGAGAGAGAGAGAGTTGAAATGAGCGCATTGATTACAGGAAATAAATCAGCATCCATACATTAATTGATGGAAAAGGGAGTGAGGGGAGGAGGGGGATGGGGGTGGACGAGTGATGGGGTACTGATGGACATTATAAAGGAGGGTGGCTACGCTGGCAAGGGGAAGGAGGGGACGGGAAGAAGAGAGAGAGAGAGAGAGAGAGAGAGAGAGAGAGAGAGAGAGAGAGAGAGAGAGAGAGAGAGAGAGAGAGAGAGAGAGAGAGAGAGAGAGAGAGAGAGAGAGAGAGAGAGAGAGAGAGAGAGAGAGACAGACAGACAGATAGACAGACAGACAGACAGACAGACAGACAGACAGACAGACGAGGAGAGAGAGAGAGAGAGAGAGAGAGAGAGAGAGAGAGAGAGAGAGAGAGAGAGAGAGAGAGAGAGAGAGAGAGAAAAAAAAAAAAGAAGAGAAAGGGAAAGAGAAAGAGAGACAGACAGAGAGGCCACTACTAATCAAGTGACCCTCGCACAACACAGGTGTGTCGCCTCGCACTGGGAAGCGACGGTATAGTCACTTTGTGGTGGCTGGAAAGGAGGAAGAGGAGGAGGAGGAGGAAGAGGAGGAGGAGGAGGAGGAGGCGGCGAGAGAGGAATCATGGAAAGATGAGGAAGAAGTGTAAGGAGGAATGAATTATTGAAAACATCCAATCACTTATGTATATCAAAATTATAATAGTTTTCATGACTTGCAAATCAGGAAAATAACTTGCCATTGTTAGTGTTGCTTGCACGTGCTGCGGTGAATCCTATCAGAAGAAAAACCCTGCCCATTGTCCTTCCATCTTTACCTAAGCACAGAGAAGGATTGATTGTACTCCTATTCAGAAACGTGCAGCTTGTTATCTCCTCCAGGCTGCTATTTCACGTGAAGAGCACATTGCAGATACTTACCTTACAATCCACGGCCAAAGACTGCCTTATACACGTTAATTAATTACCTCAGTGTGCAAGTTATTATGGACAGACACAAAGGGTCGGTTGGTCACTGAGGAAAGTGTTTCTTTGGTTTATAAAGATACCTAGCCAGCTGAAGTGAATGTAGCGTACGCCTTTGTACTAAGGATGTAGAAATATATTTGCACGTATCCATTTTTTAATCCAAGAATTAGATTTGCTTTGGATTCGATGCAAGTTTAAGGAAAAAATCTCATTAAATGTGCTTCGTACACTCTCTTCCTCCGTCAAAGTAAGAGAAAAAAATAACAGTAGGAGACTTTCCCAAAAAGTTATATTGATTTATCCTGATACTACTTTAATGAGTAGAAAGAATATGTAAGTTACCTAAGAAAATCATGACCTCCTAATGATTTATCAGACAAATACCACGAAATACGTATGGTATTTCTAATAGCGATAAAGGTTTTGTAGAGCGGCGCGCACCTACACTTACCCGACAGTGTGACTTGTAAGGCAGGAAGGAACCTTTCCCTGCTATCAGCCGTCACCTGCCCGGCCTGCACCCATCACCTATGTACTGTTAAGACGCTCGTGCTGCCCATCCAACTATGCAGCTCGCGAGGCACTGCAATAAAAAAGGAAATTTATGGTGGTGGTAGTGGTGGTGGTGGTGATGATGGTTGGTGGTGGTTGTGGTGGCGAGGTCCATTGCCATAAGTTGTCACATAAAACCATGAAATTATTTATATAGAGTATTTGTGAACCTTTATCGGCCGGTGACAGCCTTTTAAATATTTTCGTTCTTGTTTCTCGCGTTATTGTTCTTATTCGTGGTCTCCTTCTCCTCCTCCTCCTCCTCCTCCTCCTCCTCCTCCTCCTCCTCCTCCTCCTCCTCCTCCTCCTCCTCCTCCTCCTCAGTTGAGGTGCGCCGATTTGTAAAGGTGCCTAGTTCCTTTAAGGTTTGCAGCCACTGACCATCGGTAGGGATGCCCCCGTCTGTAAGGTGTGGGCTGAGGGACATAGAGGCGACAGTAGACGGTCTGGCCTTGAATGCTGCTTGTGCGTGGCGGCGATGGAGCTTCAGGATGTAATCGGATGTTACTTTTGTCCTCTGCTTAATGGTTGTCTCAAGGACTGGTGAGCCGCATTATCGCTGGTCCCTTATAATCTCTAGAAGCACTGAAGCCGCGGCAGGTGACAAGCGACGAGACTTTCTCATGTTGCCGTCATGACTATGTAGTAAGATATGATGAAAATTGTCAGTCTTCATCAAGACAATGATTTTACTCACCACCTACGACAATTCCTACAAGATCTAATCAACTCAGTAAAGACAGCAACTGTGGTAGCCAATGTGCCGATTGTGCCCCTCATAGTTCTTTGCAGAAATAACTCCCCACACGTTGACTTTTCTGCATAAAAGACATCCACTTACTGGCTCCTAGATAGCCCGTATTCCTCATCTATGGAGGACAATCTTAAAAAAAAACCACATTCGTCCTTATCCGTCGATCGTCCTCCTCACCGGCCCTTCAGGGGTGACCTGCAGAGTGTCTTGTGAGATTACCGCGGGACCTCACGACCTCCATTACTACCATGAGCCGCGGCAGGCGAGGCCACCGCATTCAGCTGGCCCGACGGTAATGGCAAGAAATTTATTGCTTATTAACTAACAACAAGAAAAACCAGTGCCAGCGGCGGGCAGGGAAGTGCCAGGAATACAGCCTCGGGGAGGGCACCGCTACCAGGTGCGAGTAAATAGATCAACGGAAGAGGAGGAGCTGCGGCAGAAGGCGCATCAGGGGTGGGCAGGAGGTGGTGCAGGAGGCGGGGCGGAGATCGTAAATCAGGCGTTTCAAGAATTTCTAATGTCACTTTTTTGTGTCACCTTGTTTTTGGACTATGGCTGTACGTACTTGTAATTATAGAGTGATGTTTGAGTTGTATGTTGCATCGGGAATCCGGAATGTCTCAAGACTAAGGTGAGCACGGATGGGTCGAGGACAGCTGAAGGCAACTAAGGTGGGCGGGCCCAACCATCGGCTGTGAGCCAGTGGTAGGCGGAGCACACGTTTTAAGTCAGTCGCGCGCTAACCTTCAGTGGGGATACACGCCGTCTGATCGCTCACTCACTCTCCTTGCCTCTCATCCTGGTGGAGGCAACCACTCACTTAGTGTGGCTTGACTCTGCGGCCACTCAATGGTGGGTCATGAACACACCACTTGAATCCCTCAAAGCTTTCATTGGCAGTAACCAAGGGTTGGGTTGACACTTGTAGTTTTCGCTGTCATAACAACAATACGTTTCTTCGTTGACTTTGCGAAAATATTTAGAGAAATTTTTTGTCAAAGAAACTTCGCTGTAATTACCACTTGAAACTTGTATGGTAATGATGAAGCTATGTATGGTGGAGCTGCCCTGGGCCAGGGATGCTCGATGGTTTGCTGGGTCAGTGTAAGGCAGGACACAGCACACCAGTCGTCATCCTCAGGACCACTGTGATTCAGCGTGAGGGTGGACCACCAGGGTGCGGGAGGGCAGGGTGAGCAAGGCCGCTCCAAGGGGTGAGGTGCGGTGCCTGGTGACTAGAGGGACCTGTAGCGTACGAGAGCCGCGGGAAAGACACCCATTTACTGCAGTCTTCTGCAGGCAGGGCGGCTGTGGTGTGTTCGGAGGACGCTGGGGCACCAGGAGACAATGTAAAGAGTAAAAAGCGTGAGGCAGCCAGTGGAAGACAGCAAACAAGACTTCAGTCATGGTAAGTAAGTCTAGGTGTCTCACGCGACGTACAAGTGTAACATGATCAGGCGACTCTCGAAGCAGTACATAAATGTGTCACACATGTCTTTCTAGGTGAACCATGTTGATTGTGGGCCGGGCAGAGCATGTTGGGCGTGAGGCTCAGTGGTGGTGCGGCGCTACCTGGGGTTGAAGGGCGTGAGGGTCATGATTAACAATAGGTCACAGGAGTGTGTTTGTGTCTGCAGAACCAGCAGTGTATCAGGTGCTCCATGGCATATGGAAGGCAAATGGGGTTCCCGTCACGCTCTCAGCCTTTGCGTTTTCCGTGACAATATTTGTGTAGCAAAATGTGGAGCCAGCCGTCCTTCCGCCGCGAGGCGTGGCGCCGCTAGGTGCTCCTACCTGGCGCGTGGCGGGGGACTTCAATGCCACCGCCGTTATCGCTCGTCAAGGGAGAAAATATCCCGCTGGTCACAGTCTGCTCACCCATGCACCACTGTCTTCTGTTTTTAGGCTCCGTGGTGGCGAGGCAAGTCATCTTGTGCTGCACAACGTTGGAGGCATTGTTTGCAAGGAATATATTTTTGATAAATAGAACGTCGTTGGCACCGCTGCTTGCATCTTACATTATATAGGTTTGATAGAAATATGGGTTTTGAATTATATTGATAGAGAGAGAGAGAGAGAGAGAGAGAGAGAGAGAGAGAGAGAGAGAGAGAGAGAGAGAGAGGCATTAATTGGTTTGGAGAAAGAGAGGTAGAGAGGGAAGCATTCTATAATTAGCCGGATTACTGAGGGGAAGAGTGACAGGTGTCGGGTAGCGTGACAAGCGATGAGTCGAGCCTGACGAGTGTGTCAAAATGCAGAATAAGAACACGAAACCTTGCATCAACAACCCGGGAATATAAGTCTGTCTGTGATGTGAGCGGTTTTATGCAAATACTGCATTGTTATAAATCATAGTGACAATGATGAATGAGGATGAAGAGAGCAAGGAATAAATAAAGGAATAAACAGCATGATGAATGGACAGACGGGAAAAGAAAGAGTAGGTAATAAACTTTGACGAATTGCTCAAAATGTAATTAGATGGATCAGTAGATTAAAGTAGATAAATGGGTAAATAAATAAATGATCAGTAAAGTAAGGACTAGAACTGCATGGTTTTCCTTCGTCTTCCACCTCTACACTTGAAAGAGATGAGACACCATAGAAAAAAAACTTTACCATATTATTTCATGATTATTTTTCTGAACAAATGCGTGTCACTCATCCCATTAGCGTCACGTTAAGGCCATTATAGTCCTCTCGGTCACTCTTCCCCATTATTACCCATTACTTGTCATCTCACGTTTCTCCATTAATTTCATCATCATACCTCAAACCCATTAACTGCCTCCCCATTCCTCACATGCATCCTATCATTTCACTCCCCATTATTTACTAGTGTATCTCTCTCTCTCTCTCTCTCTCTCTCTCTCTCTCTCTCTCTCTCTCTCTCTCTCTCTCTCTCTCTCTCTCTCTCTCGGAAACAATCGCCAGGGAGAAATAGTTTATTTCCTGAAGGGAAGCGCTCGGGCGGGAGGGACGGACCGGCGGCGCTTGATGATACACGAATTGGCGATGCACCCCCACTCTGTGCCTTTGAGTTGGCTTTTGTTGCTCTCAGCGTGAGGACAGAGAGAGAGTATTCCATTATTATTATTATTATTATTATTATTACCGTTGCTACTGCTAATACTACTACTACTGCTACTACTACTACTTTTACTTCTACTACTACTACTACTACTACTACTACTACTTCTACTACTACTACTACTACTACTACTACTACTATCGTCATTGTCATAACTTCTATTACTAAAAGGCGTGATATGACGAGATCTCAAGCCGGATGTGACTCCCTTGTACAGTAAGATAAATCAGGTGTCTGGCTTATCGTTTCCAGTATAATATTATGTATACTTTCATTGCTTTTAAACTAGGCAGGTACAGTGGGTATAAATAACGTTATATTAAGCATGTACTATTGATAATTAACGCACGGAAATCCGCACCTCATCCGTACAACATTGAAGTTGATGTTGGTGTTGATGTTGATGATGTTGGTGATGAACATTTAATCGCCGCTAACACCCACGTCGGTACATTTCTTACTTCCAAGAGTCGGAGTCAGAGCTGTTGGAATGGACTTTTTTTTATCACTGTTTTGGCATTTTAGAAGTCACCTGTCACCTGAAACACCTGTAGAAAGAAAAACTGTGTGAAATTAGTTTGTATTTATCGGACAATGATACGTTTCTTGATAATCTTAACTCTATACATGAATTTTGTCTTCAAGGCTGGCTGTTGGTCGTGTAATTTGTCTTATCATACCGGATTTTTATTTATCTGTTAATTTTTTTCATGTATAGAGACTCCCCAAGAACTATACAAGAAATTACAAAAAAATCCACTTAATCGGTTCTCTTTTAAGTGAAAAAGCAAGTTAACTCTTCACTTTTAATCTGACAATAACATGTGACTAGGTGTTCTCAGGACCTCAATAACCTGGTGTTACAACTTCAGTTTTTTATTCACTTCTCAAGGTGTTTCATTATTCCTGTGACATCGTGGGATATACTCTCACGGAAGGCAATGTGAGTACAGTAAGCTCTCACACGTATTCAAGTGGATCCGTAACACCTCTTTACTTCCTGAAAACATTATTACTTTTTTTCCTACTGATTACTTCTGTTCCATCTATCTATCTATTATTATGTTATACTTATGAACACCTAAGTAGTATTGTGTCGGCAGGTGCATCACATTAATCACGTAGACATTTGGCGTGAATAAGAAGGTTGGGAAAGCAAGTGTTCTCTCGCACTGGTTGGTCCTCTGGCGGCGATGGCGGGTCCTCATGCA
>JAXIVD010005255.1:0-17500 GCA_036785275.1 Cancer borealis | reverse complement strand
ATTGGTTCGTGTCTAGCTAGTTTAGTTTCCTTGGTGGCAGTGGGTGGGAAGAGACAGCGGCTGCCCACCTGCTATATACCACCCTCAACACGCCTTCAACACTCTCTCTCTCTCTCTCTCTCTCTCTCTCTCTCTCTCTCTCTCTCTCTCTCTCTCTCTCTCTCTATCTATCTATCTATCTATCTATCTATCTCTCTCTTTCTCTCTCTCGGCACAAACAAACGACAAAAACATAAAATGCGCTTAAAATCCAAACATATTGCTAGTGGTCGAAACAAAGTATTTCTACCCTGCTATACGTAATGCATTATGTATATTTTACCCCACGTCCCTGCCCTCCTCTCCTCTGTCTCTCTTTCTCTCGCTCTTTTTTTGTTTCTCTTTCTTCTTTCTCTCTCTCTTTTTCTCTTATTCACACTTTATCACCATCATTTCTAATTGGTTGCATTATTTTGTATATTTTTCTATGTATTATAATTCACTATTGCTATCACCATCAATACTATTTTCATTACTACTACTACTACTACTACTACTACTACTACTACTACTACTACTACTACCATTCTCTACACCACTTTTACACCACCACCACCACCACTACCACAACCGCCACTACCACCAAAAGAGCCGCGCACTTGTTAAATAAGAACCTCCTCTTGGTAGATTACGGGCAAAAAGAAATGAAAAAAATCAGTCGTGGAGGAGATATAAAAGAAAAAAGCTTAGAAAAGTTACCTCCCTCAAGTTTGCCGCCAAAGCGTTGCCAACACCACAGCAGAACAAGGGTGTTAGGGTGTTGGTGGCGGTGTTAGAGGGGACTGAGGGGACTGGTGGTGATAGGTAGGGAGTGGTGAGGAGAGAAGTGGGGAAGAGGAGAGGATGTAGTGTGAAGGGGACTGCCGCGAGGAAAGGTGGAGGAGAGGGGGAAGGAAGGGTAATGTTGATGGGATTGAGGTAATGAGTGGGTTGTGTAAAATTGGCCGATATATGATGTTAGGAAGATGTGATGGTGGTGTTAATAAAGAGGTGAGAGAGAGGTTGTGGGAGGCTGGACTAGTTAACGATTTGAGAAATGAAGAGGTATGTTAATGGTTGAAGTGGTGATTAATACCTGATTAGAGGAATTAGTAAGGATGAAGCTGGGCAGGTATAGAGGTGAATAATACTGGAATACAGTGAATAGGATGAATGAGGTGTAGTGGGAGGGATGAGTGAGATAAGGAAAACTGATGAATGAATGAAGCTTGGGTAATGATTGTTAGTGAGAAGACTGGTGATACACTCTTGATGCACCTGTTTGTCTTCACTGTATTTCACTATTCATCGGACTAAATGAAGAAGACAATTCCCTAACTAATACCTGATTGAACATAGTGACGTGATTATTGTTTTCTTTTTATGTGGAAAAAATATTGGCTAAGGTTACAAAAGCAAAATTCAGACAACAAGCTTATTTCTCCAAAAAAATAATGTTTCACGAGACGGAGATGAACACTGAGGCAAAGCACCATCTCCCTCTGCCCTTACCTTCATAGATAAGTGTAGGAAGGACGTGTTATTCCACATACTCTAATGCATGAATGATAAGTACGTGCACTGATCTACGTAACAAGACAGACTCACTCTTCACACTTGAGCAAGGCGCGTGGTGTTGTCTGCCGTAGCTTCACCGCACAGACACACTCGCTGGTCAGGTGGAGGCAAGTGACGCGTGGGACCATAACTGTCGCACCGCCTCTCAGCTACACTTGTACAAACACAGAACAACAGTAACAAGAAGAACGGCTGGTATCAATAACATTAATCTCACCATGAACAAGACTATAGGAAAGCACATGTAGAAATGATCATTCATACTTGATTTCTCGGTTTTTAAGAATAACAATATTGTGTTAAGCAAATCGAGTGTATTGGAGGTGAATATGTCTTTAATATTGAACAAAAAAGCCATCTTACGTTCTGTATCTCTATCATAGTAACTGCCAAGCTTAATAATCTAAGAGAAAAGCGTCCATGTAACATTTTCCTTAGTGTGGTTGAAGCTACTCACAACCCAACGCCTAAAATCACGGGCTTTGGCTCTTCCCGTTAACTTAAATCTTGTGGAAACAGTGCAGGCCAATGGGTGTTTTTGTTCACGCTTTTAGCCAGCTCTCAGCCTCAGCCGCTCCTATACTGTATACATAAAAGATAAAGAAAGACCCTCACAAAAAATCACGACATTCTTAACGCCACAAAACGCTCGGACTTCGCGATGAAATTTTTTGTTGTTGTGTCTCGGCAAGTCAGATGGAAACGTGTGGCGGTGGTGTAAGACGTGTTGTGTTTTTGTGTTGTCCTTGTGTTGTGGTGGCTCTTTATTTTTTGTCTCCTCCTTTTGTTGTCTTTCTTAAGGTTGTATTTCTTTTCATTCTTATTTCCCTATTTGCTAGTTTTTTTTGGGGCGTTCTTGTTATTATTATTTTCTTGTTCTTGTTCATAACGGATTTTTATGTGGTTACTTTTTATCCTCCTCCTCCTCCTCCTCTTCCTCCTCCTCCTCTTCCTCTTGTCCGCTAGTGGGTTGCGTGCTGGTGTGGTGGCAGCACGCAGGTCCGCGGGATGTGGTGTGTGTGGCTGTGATGCCGTAGTGAAGCAAGTTTATTTCCCTTTATGATGCCAGTGTGTGTGTATATGGGAGTGTGTGTGTGTGTGTGTGTGTGTGTGTGTGTGTGTGTGTGTGTGTGTGTGTGTGTGTGTGTGTGTGTGTGTGTATATCCGTGTGTGTGTGTGTGTGTGTGTGTGTCCGTGTGTGTGTGTGTGTGTGTGTGTGTGTGTGTGTGTGTGTGTGTGTGTGTGTGTGTTCGTGTGTGTGTGTGTCCGTGTGTGTGTGTGTGTGTGTGTAAACGAGAGAGAGAGAGAGAGAGAGAGAGAGAGAGAGAGAGAGAGAGAGAGAGAGAGAGAGAGAGAGAAGGAGAGAGATTCTTCTAAACAACACAACCTTTGCTCAGATCAAAGACAGAGTCGAAAGCCAAATCTGCACGAACCTCACTCACTAAACCACCGAACCACTAAACCATTACTGTCATTAGGGTCGAACCGCGCTTCGAATACGAGGACCCGAGCCACACGACCGACCGTTCTCGAGGCACCCCAAAGGTAGCTGGGGAGTGCGTGCGTGTGTGCGTGCGTGTGGTGGTGAGGCAGCGCGTGACACACCTGCGTGACTGCTGAAGTGTGCCTCGAGGCGGTCCGGTTGATTAGCTCAGGTGTGAAATAATATTGTTCATGATTTTGTGTTTACCTGTTTGGTTATTAAATTACTTGTTTACTTTCCAGCAGGTGTGAATCGGGTAATATTAAAGTGTTCATGAAATTATGCTCAAGTTATCAAACACAATGACTTACTCTGAAGGGCGTAAAGAAGCTATTCTAACTCCATACGGAACCAAACCCTTTTCAGTAAAAATACACTACTGTCCCAAGCTTGTTTTGATAGTAGTCTTGGGTTTGTTTTGACAGCCGGGACCCACCTGTCTATGGGTGTCTAGCAGGGGAGATGAGGAGGGCACGGCCACGGTCACTGGGTCGGTGGTGGCGTAATGTTCAGATCCATCTTGCCGCCCTTTCATCCTTGATTACCTACCTGTCGAGACGGGACTGGCGGGACGCGGTGACGGATGGCTCGGCGACTAGCACGCAGCGGAGAACCAGATTAGTACTACTACACCACGTGTTACAGAAGGAGGAAGTCTGAGCTTGAATATGTGTGTATGTGTGTGTACTTGTGTGATGTGTACCTGTGTGTATGTGTATGTACCTGTGTGGTGTGCGTGATGAGGCAAGATGTATGGCTTCGAGTGTTGGTTGATACACACACCTTTGTATAGCAGAACAACACTTGCTGGCCTTTCCCTCGGCGACGTGATCTCTTACCAACAAATATTATGACTAAAAACCTCAAAATTAGGATGTATTTCAGTATTAGTTATTAGTGCGTGTGGTATTAAGATATTACCTGGTTATCACACTCTCGTCATTAACACCATGATGAAACTGTCGAGGGAAATAGAGAACATAATGCAGTAGTTGGTGTATTTGTATTGAGTATTGTGGTTATTTAAGTATTGTGGTTATTTAGGCTTACTCCTCACACGTTGCAAACACAATGACGCTTCGGAAGGTGATCACGCCACGAGAGTGAATCAATGAAGAGGGTGTTTGTTGCGCCCTTTGAACCACCGCCTCACACTTACCTGATGTGTAATATATGTAATGAAGCATCGACGGAAACAATGCGGATCAGAAAAAAAATTAATAACTTTTTTTTCCTCAGTTTGTCATAATGATCAAGAGATAATTAAAAAATAAACAAGCGTGTGTGTGTGTGTGTGTGTGTGTGTGTGTGTGTGTGTGTGTGTGTGTGTGTGTGTGTGTGTGTGGTTCCCGTTGCGTCATTGTGTGGTGTGAACGGAAGGACGTGTGAGTAGGTAGAGTGAAGGCTCGAGGCCACGTCATCTTACTTCACAAGGACGAGGATGAAGACTTATTCTTTATTGTTAACTTTGAATTATTTATATTTTTAGTAAATTAACTTGATTTCACTTTCACACTTTTAGTTTCCTTTGCAAATATTTCTTTTCATCTAATTCATCTGACATATTTTATTTTGACTGATTTCGCTTTTCCTTTGCAAGACGTGGTTATTCCTTTCGCATTTATATATATTCTTAATATTATTATTTTGACTTCCATTGCTTCTCTCATCACCCACATTTTTCATCCTTTTTATTTTTATACATGTCAATCATTATAATTTTTCAAACAAATAAATCTATTACCGTGTATTTCACTGCAATATTCTCTTAATGAGTATTATTAATGTTTGGACCGCAGGTGTTGTGGTTTAATCGCTTGCCGCTAATTACATTAATTAATGTCGTCAAGAAAAGTTGAATTTAATATCTTGTCTGGACGCCGTGAAACACCTCCTGTCCCTGACTCACGCTCATTACACTGAGGCAGGCTTAATGGCACGGATTTTATGTTACATTTCTGATACATTATTATTATTATTATTATTATTATTATTATTATTATTATTATTATTACTATTATTATTATTATTATTATTATTATTATTATTATTATTACATCATTGAGTGCTGCAAGAATACAACCGCCGTATTCCCTGCTGATCGTAAAAGACGACAAAAGGGACTGAACGGGATTTCTGGGAAGCACCTCCTTTGTATTCTCTCCTATGAAAAGATAGTGACACAAGGGGAAAGGAAAGTTAAGACTCCCTGAACACTAAATGCCTTGTAATGGGAATATATGTCAGGTATATAGATGAATAGATTATTATTATTATTATTATTATTATTATTATTATTATTATTATTATTATAACCCGTTGGTATTGTTGTTTGAAATGTTTATATTCTTGCGTAAAGGCCAGCTTTTCTTCCATCTATATCTTTGTACAAGAACTCGGCCTCAATTTTTAACACATATACAGTTTAAGGCAGTACAATCTTGTGTAACTTTACTGATCTGATTCTACCTGTATATTTTTGTACATTATTTATCTCTCTACCTTTCTCTCTTCATCACATTATTTCATTTACCACAGCCAATGTTTCCCCGGTCATCCCTCTTATTCCTTTGGTTACCGTGGAGACGCTGGTATGTCTTTTGCTCCTCTATACCTGCTTCATTTATTGGTTGTGGATCTGTCAATGTTGGCTTGGATCTCCTTTTCCTCTTACATTATATTCATTCTTTGCCATTCATTTTACTCCTGCATGCTTTGTCATCAGTTGTTTTTGTGGTGCCTTGTGCTGGCCGTATGTATACCTCATCTTATTTATGTTGTCGGTTCTTACCATACACAACAGCGTCTTCGAGGAATTATTTATGTGTAGGATATGTTATAGTGGTAAGGTATACAGCTTTTATACTTCTATACACACACACACACACACACACACACACACACACACACACACACACACACACACACACACACACACACACATACACACACACACACACACACACACACACACACACACACACACACACACACACACACACACACATACATACACAATCTCGGTCACTCAGCCTTACAATATTGTCCCTCGCGTCTTTTCACCCATTCTTGTTTACAGTGATATGGATCTAATTATTCCGTTTCGTCGCATACTGTCCTGTATTTCTATTTCTCTGTTGTATATATATATATATATATATATATATATATATATATATATATATATATATATATATATATATATATATTTTTTTTTTTTTTTTTTTTTTTACTTATCTTTCTTCCTTCCTTCTTCTTATTTTCCTCTTCATTCTCCTCGCCTTCTTTTTATTTTCTTCTTTTTTCTTCTACTTATTGTTGTGGTTGTTCTTTTTTCTTCTTTTTCTACTTTCTTGTTCTTTTTCTTGTTTTTCTTTCTTCAACCATCGGCAGCAGGCTACAAGATGGCGTTCACTCAGTCTGTCAGTCAGTCACACAACACTGTAACATTCTCGTTTATCCATCTGTTGATATCCAACCCTCACTTCCTTATTGTATTGTTGTGTGTCTCTTTGTTCTTTGGTCTCCTCGTTCTTTGGTGTCGTAGTCTCGCAAGTTTCTGTTCTTCTGATCTCTTGGTGTTTTGGTCCGTTGGCTTAGTGGTGCCGTAGGTCGATGGTCTTCTGGTCTCATATCCTGGTCTTTTACTCTCGTGACTTCCTGTATTTAGTTCTCTTTCACTTCAGCATTTCATTGTTGTTGACATTTATGATATAAATTTTAGTGCATTTGGATGCCACGAGTGAACAAAATTAATTGGGAATGCATAATTTACTCCCTTCGTCGTATTTGTAATCAATTTGTGTATCGTGATTTCCCGCACCTCCTGCATTAATGATGAGTGTTTGGTATGAGTTTGAGGAACTAGTCTTGGCTTCATATTGAATTCAAGTGCGAATCATTGTCCTTAATTATTCATCTTGTCAAAATGCTTTTCCTTCTTATTTTTTTTTGTAGCAAGAAAATAGATGCAGAAGTTGTATGATTTTTTCCCCCCTAGATTGCCTTTCTTTTTTTCTTTTCTTCTTTTAGTTATGGCAGAGAAATGACTACATCTTTGTATTTGTATTATCAGGTTAATTTTCTTTCTTATTGTTTTATTCTCCCAGCAGTACTGTATCTAATTTGTATGACTTACACACACACACACACACACACACACACACACACACACACACACACACACACACACACACACACACACACACACATACTTTAATATAGCTTTCATGAATAACTGATGAAGATAAACACAATGCCTCTATTTATTTGTTGATTTCGATCCGTCCTTTGCATACACGTGGGAGTCAGTGTGTCAAGCGATGAAGCAAATGAATCTTAAAACCTTTACCTCAAACGCCACATGGTAGTTAAGGCTTAAGATTGATTGTTTCAAGGATCTAAGTGGTAGCGTGTTCTTGGGAGAGACTCATTAAACGTAAACCTTAAGCAGGAACGGAAGGTAGAGGTTAGTGTGAGTGTATACTGTAGAGGCTTAGTGGCTAATACAGTATTTGATTACTATTTATTTGTTGATGATTGTCTTTTGTTTTTTCTCTGTGTTGGTTTTTATCTGTGTAATGATAATCATAATAATAATAATAATAATAATAATAATAATAACAATAATAATAATGATAATAATAATAATAATAATAATAAGTATGATATAATAATAATGCTACTACTATTACTACCACAACTATTTATACTACTAATACTAGTATTACTACTACTAATACAACTAATAATAATGATGATAATAATAATAGTAATAATATATATATATATATATATATATATATATATATATATATATATATATATATATATATATATATAATGTGTGTATATGTATATATATCCACACACACACACACACACACACACACACACACACACACACACACACACACACACACACACGCATGGTTGGTAGCTCAGTGGTAACGTCTCTGCCTGTCACTTTGCAGAACGAGGTTCGCGTCAAGCTCAAGGTGTAAATTGATGTGCGAACAGTTACTGTCCTCCTTGAGCAAAAGGATGGGGTGTGTGGTCTGTGAAAGGTCACAGTCGTACGCATAGATCGGGCGATAATGAGTTCAGAGCCATCAGTGGAAGGGTAATGGCTGGGGATCACGATACTTCCACAACATGATCCCCTTCTTAGTGCCCCTCTAGTTACTATTATTATTATCGTTATTATCATTGTTATAATTTTTACAATCATTATTATTATTATTGTTATTATTATCATTATAAATGCTAATACCACCACCATCAATACTGCTACTACTACTCCTACTACTACTACTACTACTACTACTACTACTACTACTACTACTACTAATAATAATAATAATAATAATAATAATAATAATATTGCTTCTACTACTACTACTATTAATTACGTTATTATCATCATTACTATTAATCATCATCATCATCATCATCGTTAACATCAGCCATCATTATCAAATAAGACACGAATCATTACAAAAATAAGAATAATGATGAAAATGGTACATGTAAATAAATATATTCATCTAAAAGAGAAGGTCTGATGCTGATGACTTCCTGAGCGAATCAAGATCTGTAGGTAAAAGAGACTGACCTTCCCTGACCTTTAATGCAATACCTCACTGATGACCTACGGAGGAGGAAGCAAGTGGAGGAATATAGGATGCAGCTGCTCTATATTCCTCATCTTAAGCTGTATTAAAAAAAATTTCCCTCGTCTAAAAAAAGAAAAAAAGAATAGTTATACATCCCTTAGCTAATCCATTTCCATATAGAAGAAAGAAAAGAAAAGAATACGAAAAAAAAAACATTCACTTTCCCTGTCAGTAATCAATCGGGTTGTTCTTCCTCCTCACCTTCGTTCAGCGATGTAAATGAAACACATCTCACGGTCGAAGTGACTAGCGTATTATGCATTAGTGCTCATTGACCTCCGTTTTCTTTTTGTCTTGCATTCCCGGGTGGCGTGAGGGGAGACTCGTCAATATGTGCATAGATGATAGGAGTTCATTGTAAGGGTGCAGTACATGTTTGTTTGTCTGTATTTATGTCTTTGTCTGTGTGTGTGTAGGTGTGTCTGCCTGTTTGTCTGTCTGCTCCTCATTGTTACTCTCTTTGTGTGTGTGTGTGTGTGTGTGTGTGTGTGTGTGTGTGTGTGTGTGTGTGTGTGTGTGTGTTTCCCTGCTCTCTCTCTCTCTCTCTTTCTCTCTCTCTCTCTCTCTCTCTCTCTCTCTCTCTCTCTCTCTCTCTCTCTCTCTCTCTCTCTCTCTCTCTCTCTCTCTCTCTCTCTCAGTGAAATATTAATCAAGTCGTGTGTTGAATGCCCTCCTCCACCTCCACCATCTCCTCCTACTCCTTCTCCTCCTCCTCCTCCTCCTCCTCCTCCTCCTCCTCCTCCTCCTCCTCCTCCTCCTCCTCCTCCTCCTCCTCTCGAAGATGGTCAACACAAAGGGAGTAAAAAACAGGAAAACTTGGCCTCTTCGTGTGTGTGTCTCGTCTCATATTTTCTGCAGAAGGTGGGGGAGGGAGGGAAGGGGAGAAGGAGAGGGAGGGAAGTGGGAGAGGGGGAGGGAGGGAAGGGGGTGAGGGAGAGGGAGGGAAGGGAGAGAGGGAGGGAGGGAAGGGAGAGAGGGAGAGGATGGGGGGATGAATGTTTGCAGGGCGGAAGGTAATAAGGTGAGTGAATGCATTAATGATAAGACTGGACCAGGCGATATGGGGACAGGAGGAGGAGGAGGAGGAAGAAGGAGGGACAGGAGGAGGAGGAGGAGGAAGAAGAAGAGGAAGAGGAATCGTGGTTGTGATAGTTGTAGTAATAGTGGTGGTAGTGATGGTGGTATTAGTTGTTGATGATGATGATGTTGTTATTATTGATGTTGTAATAGTAATAATAGTAGTTGTGGTAAAAACAGTTGTAGTAGTAGTAGTAGTAGTAGTAGTAGTAGTAGTAGTAGTAGTAGTAGTAGTAGTATAAACAATAACAACAACAACAGAAGGCAACAAGACATGGAAATATTTACAGATTGACGTTTCCTCCTGTGCCTCCTTCCTTCCCTTTCTTCCTTCCCTTCCCTTCCCTTCCTTCCCTTCCTTCCCTTTCTTCCCTTCCTTCTTTCCCTTCCTTTCCTTCCCTTTCTTCCCTTCCCTTTCTTCCCTTCCTTCCCTTCCTTCCCTTTCTTCCCTTCCCTTCCTTCCCTTCCTTCCCTTCCTTCCCTTCCTTTCTTCCCTTCCCTTCCTTCCTTCCTTCAGGACTTGTTGCTTCAAAAGGGAGGCAGCAGGAAAATTTTCGTGACTTTTCAAAATATTTCTCTTGGTTTGTCTTTGTTATTACATTTTTTCTTCTTTATTTTTATTTTTAATGCAGAACATTGAGCATTTATTTGTTTTTTGTTTATTGTTAAGCGATTGACCAGCTTGTGTGTGTGTGTGTGTGTGTGTGTGTGTGTGTGTGTGTGTGTGTGTGTAGCTATGCATGTGTGTGTTAGTGTGTGTGTGTGTGTGTGTGTGTGTGTGTGTGTGTGTGTGTGTGTGTGTGTGTGTGTGTGTGTGTGTATGTGTCTCGTTAGCAAGAAAAAGAAACAGGAATCGAGAGAGAGAGAGAGAGAGAGAGAGAGAGAGAGAGAGAGAGAGAGAGAGAGAGAGAGAGAGAGAGAGAGAGAGAGAGAGAAGGAAAAAAAAAGAGAAAGAATGATACAAAAAAATGAAAAGAACAACAAAACAGTAGAAGAAAGAAATCTGAGCCGGAATGAAACCCGAATCTGTCTCAGTATTAAGGTTCAGTCAGGAGTTAAGAGTCGCCGTTGCCTCTGCTGTGTTGGCTGCTGCATTGATTTATTGAGGCGCTACACAAAGGGCAGACGAGGGAACACCGGTAATAAGGAGGCGATGAGCAGATGAGCAACAGGGAGAGGTATAAGAGGAAGGTGTTGGGACGGTGCTAGTGACGCCTTGGACACTGGGAAGGCGGAGCAAGTTACTTCAGGACTGTGAGAGAAGGGAAAACATATCTGATACTTTTTGCATCTTCCTTCCTTATTATTGTTACTGTCCTTTTTAAATATCATCGTATTATTTGTTTTATTATATTATCTCGTCTTTTAGTTTTTATTGAAATGGAGGGAAGTTTTAAGGACTAAATAATACGAGTGAAAAAAAAAATGACGAAAGACTAAGAATGATATGATGAGAGAAGTTGTATTACGTTCATTAAGGAGAGTATACTGTAGCAGTGTGTTATATAATGAATTTGTTATTGCGGGAAAAAAGACAACAACAACGAAGAGAGAGATCGTTCGTATCTCTCTCTCTCTCTTTCTCTCTCTCTCTCTTTCTCTTTTCATATCATCAACACATCACATTACCTCATTACCACAAAAGGGCACGTTAAGGTTATTGGAACATTGGTATTTCAAAGGTGAACACATTTTATGCAAGTCTATAAAGGTTACATAATTATAAGAGAAAAGGGAAAAGGTTTACTTACCACTTACACAGAGTTAAGGTTAGGGAAGGACAACAGGATCAGTCGTAGTCTTAGTATTTGTGTAAACGCCTCTAAATTCCTCCTCCTCCTCCTCCTCCTCCTCCTCCTCCTCCTCCTCCTCCTCCTCCTCCTCCTCCTCCTCCTCCTCAGTTGAGCCCGTGACCTCGTCTAGGCTAGACCTGACCTCGCTCGTGTGCTAAAACTACACGCGGTGTATAAGAGACATCCACTCGTCCCACGCGCTGCATTCATCTTTCTTCGTTGCGATAAGTGTACCTTTGCATTACACAAAGCATACACACCTTTCGTAATTAAATATTTTTCGTATCAGTCAAACAAACAAATCACACAGCCCTTCACATCCATAGTGATCACATACCATATTGTCTTTCATATAAACACCAGTGCTACATATTGTATTTATTTTGTATTGTATATCTGTACTCATTTATACTGTACTTATTTTGCCTGTGATTATATTTTGTGTTAAGCTGTGTTCCGCTTTTTTCCTTGTCTAGACTAAACTAGGCCTACTTGTTGACCTCTCCCGGCCAGCCACAAGGAATTCCCTGGGGACAGCCTGCCCGCGGCTGACACACCCAGCCACGCTCATCGCATACCTTAATTTTTGTCTTAAGTTATTAAAAAAAAAAAAAAAAAAGCTTCTCAGCCTTTCAGAATGCCGTCTACAATGAAATTGTGCGAATCTTGTTCAGAAAAATTTGTCAAAAAATTTTTCCGACAGTCTACAATTTGTAGACTCTGTTTACATGAGCGCGAAATGACAGCCTTACGGGAGGAATTAGCCGCCTTAGTCGCTGCTAAATTCTCTCCTACCCTCTCCTCTTCCATCTCCTCACCCTCCCTATCCTCACCCACCGCCACCTCCTCCCTCGCCCTCACCTCCTCCTCTTACCCCTCCACCCCACCTCCACTACCTCCGACAGTCCTCCAGCTTCCTCCTCCTCTTCCTCCCCCCATCCTCTGCCCCTCCCTCCTCCTCCTCTGCCCCTTCTTCCTCCTCCTCTGCCCCTCCTTCCTCCTCCTCTGCCCCTCCTTCCTCGTCCTCCCCTCCTCCTTCTCCTCTGCCTCCGCCTCCGCCTCCCCCTCCTCCTCCTCCTCCCCCACCGCCTCCTCCGCCACCGCCTCCTCCTCCACCTCCTCTTCCTCCTCCACCCCCTCTTCCTCCTCCTCTGCCTCCACTCCTTCCTCCTCCTCCTCCTCCTCCTCATCCTCCTCCTCATCCTCCTCCTCCCCCCTCTCCTCTTCTCCTCCTCCTCCTCCTCCTCCTCCTCCTCCTCCTCCTCCTCCTCCTCCTCCTCCTCCTCCTCCTCCTCCTCCTCCCCCCCTTCCTCCTCCTCCTCCTCTTCCTCCTCATCCTCTTCCTCTTCCTCCTCCTCCTCCACCTCCGTCCCCTCCTCCTCCACCGCCTCCTCCGCCACCTCCGCCACCTCCTCCCCCTCCTCCTCCTCCTCCTCCTCCTCCTCCTCCTCCTCCGCCCCCCCCTCCTCCTCCTCCTCCTCCTCCTCCTCCTCCTCCTCCTCCTCCTCCTCCTCCTCCCAGGACTCGTATTCTTGGAGAGTTTCCAGGGGCTCCTCCTCCTCCTCCTCCTCCTCCTCCTCCTCCTCCTCCACCTCCTCCTCCTCCACCTCCTCCTCCTCCTCAGCACGTCTCAGGAAGGGACAAGGCTCCCAGCCTCCTCCTCTTCCACCACCTCCTCCACCTCCTCCTCCTCCTCCTCCTCCTCCTCCTCCTCCTCCTCCTCCTCCTCCTTCTCCTCCTCCTCCTCCTCCACCTCCCCCTACCCTAGAGGTGCTCTTAGAATCCCTAGAAAACCACTAACACAAAAGACTTTTAACACATTCCAGGTGATCGGATCGACACAAGAGGAAACAGGAGAGACAAGGTTGGTGGGTGACTCCATCCTACGTGGGCAGCTGATTGAGTTCAGTGGACGCGCTCCAAATAACAGAAAGCGTTACTGTATTCCAGGAGCCAGGCTTGACGATATAACAGATGTATGCGAAGAGGTCACCAGCGACGCAGACAATAACACTCTTTTTATCATCCACGCAGGAACAAACGATGTGTCATCCACAAGACCCGAGGAGTTGCTTGAAAAGTACAGGAAGATGATCCGCCAGTACAGGACTAAGTCTAATAACATTGTTATTTCAGGCATTCTTCCCAAGATAGTTGCTGAACCGAGGTTCTACGGCAAGGCGCTCATCATCAACCACAGACTCGAATCCCTCTGTTCACAGGAAGGTGTTGACTTCCTAAACCTGTGGGATGACTTTTACAATAACCCACTTCTTTTCCAGTACGACGGACTGCACCTGAACAGTGTTGGGCATGCTCGCTTGGGCAGACTTTTCAGTGATAAAGTTTTTCTTTATAGGTCAAAAAACGCCGAGCGGACGAGAGCAGCAAAGACATCATAGTTTCTCCGTGTAATGCCACCACTGAGCCAAATAATAATGTCACAGCTGACCCAATTACTAACGTCACCACTGATCCTAATGCTAATGACGCTACTGATCCGAATATTAAAGTTTGTTATGTAAATGCTCGCAGCATCAGAAATAAATTCACTGATCTTGAAGCTCTCGCCGCAATGGATCAGTACCATATCATAGGAGTCACAGAATCATGGTTAGACACGTCGAACAGAGATTACATTGCAGAATTTCAGTTATCCGGTTATACAATTTTTAGCTGTGAAAGAGAAAACAAAATTGGCGGTGGTGTAATCCTATATATTCACAGCTCGCTCCATCCGATCTCCCTTAAAACAGAACCCATCAACGGAGTGGACACAGTTTTCATCGAATTAAAGAGTAACTCGAGCAGAAAAATACTTGGATTGATTTACAGACCACCAGGAAGACCCGCTGAAATTGACCGTTTGCTTTTCGAATCAATCTCCGAAACAATTAGTCAATGTGAAACAATCATTATGGGCGATTTTAACTTGCCAGTAACGAGATGGGGAAATCCGTTAAGATCACATGCAGGACACGACCTGTACACGAATTTATTAGAGAGCGAATTACATCAACACGTTCATGAACCGACGCGCGACTTAAATACCCTTGACCTCATTCTTTCAACAAGCGAAGAGATAGTCAGCAACGTAAATGTTGGCCCAGTTTTCAGCTCAAGCGACCATCGGATAATTACGTTCAACTTGAAAATGAAGGAAATAAAAGTAAATGACAGTAAGGAGAGGGTACCAAATTATCAAAGGGCAAATTTCACCAGAATGCGGACAATTCTAGAAGACACTGACTGGAGTGAACTGTTGTCAGAGTCAGAATCAGATATTGATAGGTCATGGGAGGCCTTTACCACAAAGCTGAACGAAGCTATTAGAGTATGTGTACCGTATCGTTACAGACGTTCAGCAAGGAAGAATAAACCAAAATGGTGGAACGATGAGATAAAAAACAGCCTCTCTCTCAAAAAACACGCGTACGATAAGTATATATCAACTAAAAACCAAGATGACAAAGTTGAGTTTGACAGAGTTCGTCGCGAAACTAAGAGACTAATAAAGCGCAGCAAGAATAACCTTGAAGAATATATAGCGGAATCATGTAAATCTAATCCTAAAGAATTTTATAGTTTTGTTAAGAGTAAAAAAGCCCTTACCTGTAATATCGGTCCACTTACTAAAGGACAAGGAAATCACACAAACGACGAAAATGAAATGGCTACAATCCTAAACAACTTTTTTGCATCCGTATTTACAGAAGAGGATTGTTCATCGTTTCAACCACTCGAGACTAGAAGAACCGAAAACTTCTTAAATGATTTACTCATCGTAGAAAATGACGTTGAACAAAAAATCGATAAGATGAAAACTAATAAAACCCCTGGACCAGATAAAATTTCCCCGAAAATCTTGAAAGAGGTCAAGCATCAGATCAGTAAACCGCTTGCAATCATATTCAATAAATCCTTAAGGATTGGTAAAGTTCCATCAGATTGGAAACGTGCTAATGTAACCCCAATCTTCAAAAAGGGAGACAAGTCACAACCCGGAAATTATAGGCCAATCAGTCTGACGTCAGTAGTATGTAAATTAATGGAGACAATCATTCGTGACAATATGGTGAAATTCCTTGAAGACAACGATATAATTAAACCCTCACAACATGGTTTCCGTAATAAACGTTCATGTCTAACTAACTTATTAGACTTCTTTTACAATGTTTTTGACACGTACGATGAAAGCAGAGCAGTAGATATCATATATCTGGATTTTCAAAAGGCCTTTGATAAAGTTCCCCATCAACGATTGCTTAACAAACTAAAGATTCACGGTATCTCTGGTAGCATCTACAATTGGCTTCAGGACTGGCTCTCTGAACGTAAACAGAGAGTAGTCTTAAACGGTGTCTCCTCTCAATGGTTAAACGTAAAAAGTGGCGTACCACAGGGTTCAGTACTTGGCCCTATTTTGTTTCTGATATATGTTAATGACATAGATGATGGGATCTCATGCAAAATATCAAAATTCGCTGACGATACGAAAATTGCCAGTAAAGTAACTTCGACAAGTGACAGAGAAGTCTTACAATCAGACCTTGATCGACTAACGTCTTGGGCCAATAAATGGCAAATGAAATTTAACGTTGATAAATGTAAGGTACTACATATCGGAAGAAATAATGATCACGTTCAGTACCAAATGAATGGAAAACTACTTTCTGCAGTGAACAAGGAAAAAGATCTAGGAATCACAATATCAAGCGATTTAAAACCCAGTCAGCATTGCTCAGAGGTAGTTAAAACCGCTAACAGATTGGTCGGCTTTATTGGGCGTACTTTCGAAAATAAATCAGAAAAAGTCATATTAAAACTGCATAATTCACTAGTACGACCTCATCTTGAATATTGCGTACAGTTCTGGTCCCCATATTACAGAAAGGACATTGACAAACTGGAAAGAGTCCAGCGTAGAATAACGAAAATGATTCCAAGGCTGAAAAATAAACCTTATGAAGAAAGACTTAAAGAATTAAACTTATTCAGCCTCGAAAAACGAAGGATGAGAGGAGATTTAATTGAAATGTTCAAGATAATTAAAGGATTTGATAATATCAATGCAGAAGATTACATTACTTTTGATCGATCAAATATAACAAGAAGACGTCATACTTTTAAGATTACTGGTAAAAGATTCACATCAAACGAAGCCAAACATTTCTTTTTCAATCGGATCGTTAACGTTTGGAACTCCCTGCCCGCCAATGTCGTCGACAGTAAAACAATTAATACATTCAAAAATAGACTGGACAAATACTTAGAAGCCAATCCGCAACTAAAACATTATTCGTCAACATAGTAAACTTTGAGCAAGTTCCTTCTAATGTACAGTAATTACAAAATCTCGATTCGGAAGGACGTCGCTAGGGGCCTGACATCGCTTGCCAGGTAGTAGTGTTAGTGACAGTAGTAATAGGATAGACTAATCTAATTCCACGCATTTATTTATTTATTTTTACTTATATTGCATGGTTGGCCTTCCTCTCCTGCCAGTCGTGGCTGGTGGGAGAATCCCTCACCCTTACTATCCTGTATCCTTCATCCCAGATTTGATAGTGTAGTCTAGTTTATCACAAACAGCCTCGTAAGGGCCAGTAGGCCTGTTGCTGTTTGTTCTTCCTATGTGTTCCTATGTGTTCCTCCTCCTCCTCCTCCTCCTCCTCCTCCTCCTCCTCCTCCTCCTCCTCCTCCTCCTCCTCCTCCTCCCTCCGGCCCTGCAGGTAGCCGCCCGGTGTTCAACTTCCCAACAATTGCTCGAACTGTTCCTGAACTTCACCAGAAACTTGGTTCGGTACAACTCGGTACAATTTCTGGCTGAAGGCGTTCGGGGAGTGTGTGTGTGTGTGTGTGTGTGTGTGTGTGTG
>JAXIVD010005254.1:10000-27500 GCA_036785275.1 Cancer borealis | reverse complement strand
CTTCGTTTTCAGTGACAAGGCAGTAAGTATGCTTTTTTGGGGGGAACTGGATGAGATAACGAATATGTTTACATCCTTGAATCTTACTAGTATCCAGCCGAGAAGAGGAGCACTTGACGGCGTAAATATTTGTGTGTGTTCAGACCCGAGGCAGTCAAGGGAAAATATACGTGAGTTTTGTAAGGTTATATGTTGTTATGCTGAGGACTTTTAATGTTTTTTTTAAATGCAGAGTGTGGGAAGTTATAATCCTGAAAGAGAGAAGAGAGAGAGAGAGAGAGAGAGAGAGAGAGAGAGAGAGAGAGAGAGAGAGAGAGAGAGAGAGAGAGAGAGAGAGAGAGAGAGAGAGAGAGAGAGAGAGAGAGAGAGAGAGAGAGAGAGAGAGAGAGAGAGAGAGAGAGAGAGAGAGAGAGAGAGAGAGAGAGAGAGATACGATTAACTTTGCCTCTGTTACATCTTCTTCGAATACTGGTTTATTAATTTTACTGGTTGTGTAATGTTCATTTAAATCTGAAAAGTTAACTACAAAAGGACTTAGTGTGGGATAAACAAATGAATCTCAATTATACACTGGGTAAGTAAGCCTCTTTCTCGCAACAGTTATATAAAAGAGAGAGAGATATAGATAGATAGATAGATAGATAGAGAGAAAGAGAGAAAAAAAAAAAATTAACCCGAGGGAAATGTGCTAGTCTGTAAAGAAAATAAATGTATGAATATTTGAATTTATTTGCACCAAACATAAACTAACACACACACACACACACACACACACACACACACACACACACACACAGACACAGACACAGACACAGACACAGACACAGACACAGACACAGACACACACACACACACACACACACACACACACACACACACACACACACACACACACACACACACACACACACACACACACACACACATACACACACACACACACACACACACACACACACACACACACACACACACACACACACACACACACACACACACACACACACACACACACACTCACCACACTCCACCACCGCCTCATCACCGCCTTCAGGACAGTCAGGCACACCGTTGCATCTAAGCTTGACTGAGACACAGACATCTGGAGAACACTGGAACACATTCTGGGAGTCACTAGTATTACAGGGGATGAGAGACGTATCTTGCCCTGCCTCCTGCCCTGCCCCTAGCGTCTCTACAGCCCCTGCCATGCCTGTAGGGGAGAAAAGGAAGGAAATGGTACAAGAGGATGTGTAAAGGACTCGTTTTAAAATGTAGGAAATGGGTTAAAAGTGGATGTTACAATGGAATTGAAATACAGGTTGAGTGTACTTGTATGCAGAACGAGGTCACAGGGATGTCTGATTGTGTGTTTGTTTGTGTCTCGTTAGCCGGCTCTTTGTGGTGTGTGGAGGGGGGGAGGAAAGAGGGGAGGCTGGAATACATCCTATGTTGTTTGTAGAATACATGAATAATTCCAACCTTTTCAAGAGGATCGAGGATGATAAATGTTTGGTTGTAATTCTTTTCAATACAAAAGAGTATCCTGTCGACTTTATGAGCTGACGAACTGATTGATATTTAAACTCTTAATACTTTCTACACTGTTATAATATGAGTGAAAAAGGTGAGTTTCAATCAAAATACTGACATTCTAACGTAAATTAACATGATATGGTTGAGTTAACATTTAATCAGCTTTCGTGTTTATGTATGTGTTTATGTGTCTGTGTGTGTATATATAATTTGCAGGTTACAAAGGTTTAACTCCAAAGAACACCACATACAGTCCAATTCTTTTTACACACACACACACACACACACACACACACACACACACACACACACACACACACACACACACACACACACACACACACCACCTTGACGCTGCCCTGTGTTCGTTTCTCCATGAGCGTGACTAATGGCCAAAATCACACGCCTAAGGGTATGATAATAATGACGTAATGCTTGAATGGAATAAGTAATTAGTCTAAGTAAGTATAAGTGTAAGTTACCTGTACCGCTATAAGAACAGGTAACACAGTGGCAGCAGTTATATAGTAAAAATAATATATTCTTACGTTAATCTGACTACGTGTTGTTTCAAGCTCAAGGAAAGTTATATATAAAAGGAATCTTAATGAGGGAAATGTGACGAAAGAAAATGTAACTAATTAGGTGTGACTCATAAAAATATGTAATCAATTATTTGTTTTTTACTTTAATGTTGTTCTTTCACTCTGATGCTACTCCTTAACCTTAATTTATGTTACTCTTTCACCCTAACGTTCCTTCACCCTTACGTTGTTCCTTCACCCTAATACTGTTCCTTCACCCTAATGTTTTGCTTTCAACTTTCTCGCTACGTCCAAAAGCTTCATTTTTTAAGGCGATTATTTTAGATCATAGTAAAAAAGTATTTATCTTTTTTTTCTCTCTCTCTCGTGGAAAGCCTCAAACCATCTCTTTACACAGGCAAGTTTAGGCAGGACAGAAAAATACACTGAACCGAGTAAAATGTGAGACTGAATCTTCCCCAATTAAATCCAACAAGAGAGGGAGAGAGGGACAGCGGGAGATGCCTCAAGGGGATATGTTTTCGAGGGGAACGTGAACATATGGCAGAATATTGAAGAAAAAGAAGGATGGCTTGAGGACGAGGGAGAATGAAAGGTAATCTATTGCTGTTATGGTGCTCGTGTAGGACAAGGACGAGAAGGAGAAGGAGGAGGAGGAGGAGGAGGAGGAGGAAAAGAAAGAATAGGGAGAGGAGGAGTTTAATGGATATTGCATTATTCCTACTTGAACTTGGATATTGAGAAGGAGGAAAAGGAAAACGATGAGAAAGCAGAAGAGGATATCGATATGTATAAGAGAAGCAAAATGGCAAAAAGGAAGAGGAACAAAAGGAGGAAGAAGAGGAGGATGGAGAGGAAGGGAAGGGAAGGGGGAGTCTCATTGTCTATTTATTTTATCACTCGAACTTTTACGGATAAACAACATTTTAAATCACACACACACACACACACACACACACACACACACACACACACACACACACACACACACACACACACACACACACACACACACACACACACACGTTATGGATCAGAATCAAAGGAGGAGGAGGAGGAGGAGGAGGAGGAGGAGGAGGAGGATTTAATTGGATATCATTCCCGGAATATGACCTTCAATTAGTCTCCTTAATCACACTCACTATATTGAACAGTGAAGATGAGGCGGATGAGAAATGCATGTTGAGCACTGTCTTGCATCATCCTCATTGTCAGTCCTTTCTCTCTTCTATCTTCGTGGTTTGAAAATGAGTCTAGGATGCTGCACTGAGGCATCTCTGAACCATTTTGTGGGTTGCGAGGGAGGGAGGGAGGGAGGGAGGGAGGGAGGGAGGGGGAGGGGTGATGGGGGGATGATGTACCTTATAACTCTTTCAAAAGGTAATCACATTCTTGGAAATCAGTGTGTGGCATAGTTGTTGTGATTACAGCAAATGGCCTTTTCGTCCTCTTTTCAGATTGGTTCACTTAATCATTTCCTTGGTTCATTTTCCTTTGAGCGTCACTGAAGTGTGCACTGAACGACACACGTGGCGCCACAATAATAAGTCAACGACCTGCACGCATTTATTTTTTTACTCTTTTATTTCCAGCTTCCAATCGTTTCCTCAAGGGTGTCTGATTCCTTTGTATATCACTGCGCCCTGATACACACCACTTCACAGGTAAATGAAAAGATCACATATCCACGCACACTATCACATGGAGGCGACAACTTATTATTACATATACATAAATACACTTCCTTGTTTGTTGGAATAGTCACCTTAGAACAAACGGAGTCATTTATTATCATTTTTTCAAGCGAACGTTATCAAATTCGTATATAATAAACGCTATATATATATTTGTAATTTATATTGGTTTGTTTAATGATTTTACGAATTTTTTTCTATCTTACTGCAAGACCGAATTCCCTTCTGAATACTAAACAGGCTCAAGGCGAAGGCAACGTGATTTGATAACAAGTATAGCGGTATGAGTGATGTGTGTACGAGTAAGTGAGGCTAGACCCGGGTATCTCGTTACTCGAAGCCTTCACACAAAGTTACAACAATACTGAGCATGTTCCTCCCGCCCACCCACGCCTCACCACACACATCAAGGGCGGACATGCTTATCTTTCAGCATCAATACACTAGGTGAAAATCTGCGCCTATCTCTTGCCTGGTCTGGAAATGTGTATGAATAAAATGAGTATGGTAGTAGTAGTAGTATATATATATAGTAGTAGTAGTAGTGATAGGTTAGGTTAGGTAGTAGTAATTGTAAGAAGAAAAAAAAACACGATCGTAACCTTGACAAGCAAAATGTATCAGGTAAGCAAGTGTTTCAAGGTGACACAGAAAGCCACGTCAACACGCTACGTCAACTAATTTCTCCTCCCAAGAGCACGCACGACCGCTCAGAACAAGCCTCAGGGGCGCCAACGGAGGCAAGACAGATACACTCACACACTCACTCATGAAGGAGGTTTTAATTCACTCTATTAATATCAACGGAATAAAAGGTTGTTTGTGTTGTTGATGATGATGATGATGATGATGATTATTGATATAACTACTACGAATAAAGAAGAGGAAAAGGAGAAGGAGAAAGAGAAGAAGGAGAAGAAGGAGAAGAAGAAAGTCTCATAATGGTAGCCCAATCAAAACTTTGTCCTTATTCGTACACACACACACACACACACACACACACACACACACACACACACACACACACACACACACACACACACACACACAGACACACACACAGACACACACACACACACACACACACACACAACGGATTGAAACTTTTTTCCATCATCTTCGAGCAATATCTTCACACAATCAATCAATTTTATTTCATTGACGACATATTTGAAAAGTACTAATATTCACATCAATAAAAAATATAAAAAAACGTCAATAGCAAGAAAAAAATGCTTCAAAGAAACATTCATTGATAATCTCACTTTTTTTTTTCCTCAACAAGTATATTTACACTTTTCTCCTCTCGCCTCTTTGTCACATCCCACACATTATTACCACATTCCTACCACTACACCACCACATATATCCTCACCCTCACACTTTCTGGTTCCAAAACGCATCACACTCATTGACAAAACAAACACGAGTAACAGAGAGATTTAGTGAATGGATAAACATTGTGGATTGTGAAGCGAGGAGAGAGAGAGAGCGTTGAGCACGTTGGGTGGTGTGTGAGTAACCCTTGAGCCGCCCGACACACACATCCTCCCTCGCCCACCACTACGGTACAACTGGCCTAACTTGACAGTGTTCCTTGGTAAGTGTATTCTTAACTGGGTGACTATGATATCATAACTGGGTTTTTTGTATATTATGATGGTGGATTGCAGTGTAGTAAGGGAGTGCATTGTGGTATAGTGACCAGCATCAGCCAGTAAAGTTAAATAATGGTTATTTCATTATTGTTATTAGGCAAGCAAGGGTAAAATACAGTTAAATATTATAGTAATCAGGAAAATAAGGCCAGATTCGTGTTCAGCATGACCGAAAACCTCATTGTACCAATTTTCATGAGATTCGGAGATGTGGAAATTTTCATGAAAATTTGTAGGGTACACCCTTAAGAGTTTTTGACATAAATCATACATTTTGAAATAACTCGAAATGTATGGGGCTTACGTAAAAAACGTATAGAATACAAAAGAAAGAGCAGGACACGCCCGTTCTATTGAGCTATAGTGAAATGGAATTGAAATGTAATTATAGATTTAGGAGCGTAAAGTATTATAAACTAATTTCTTTCACATTTTGATTTTCTTCATAAGTATTAGAGTTATTGGAAATATTTTGACATTATTAGATAGACATTATCAAACTCCATAACTGTACTTCTATACACTTTTCCAATAGAACTAATATTTACGTAATGAAATGGAAAAAAATATTTTCGATCTCAATTCTGGTAGAATTTACAGGCCACAAAATGGAAAATCCAAATATTATATGAATGATAAATCTTATTCTAGATTCGTGATCAGCATGTCCGAGAATCCCTTGGTACCAATTTTCATGAGTTTTGTTGAAATATTAACAAAAGCTTAACTAACCTAATCTACCTAAAACACACTGAAATCATGTTTTTTACAATAACTCGAAACATATGAAGCTTACGTTAAAAATGTATAGAACAGTCAAGAAAGAGTAAGCAACGTGCATTCTTGTGTGCTACAGTTAAATGGAATTGGAATGTAAGTATAGATATACGAATGTAAAAAGTACTTGTATTAAATTTTAATCGATTTATCAGTTTTAATTCGCTAACAGTTCAAGATATGGATGCCAAATAACCTTAATACATCATATTGTGTAAAGTTAGGGTAGGTCATCTATATATATTTTTGTCATAGAAGACCGTGCAGAATTTTTCAGAGATAATTGCTCGTGTGACCGCGCCTTCACGTTCGACAATTTAGGAAAAGTACGATAGCTTATCTGCGTCAGCTGTTACATCACAACAATAACAAAACAGCGTGACCCCCGCTACTCCGCCTCAGTCCTCCGTCAACCACCAGTGTGTGTCGACCAGTAACCTCACTCCACTCCCTTCACAATGTCCCTCAGCACGTTACAAGACGCTTCTAAGCCAACAGGTAAGTACTGAAGGTTGAATTAATGCCGTGAAGTAATTTATAACGGAGGTAAAGGCAGTTATTATGTTAAATTCCTATGTAACAATAAGATAAGCTTTGTATCCTCGCCTCGATACGAGATAAGTTATGTTACGTAACGCGACACTGACAGTTTATTTTTATCTATGCAGTGTTAGGTTGTGTTGTGTAATCAGTATTTACTATAAACAAGAGTGATTTTCCTGTAATACTAAATGCAATACCTAACTTTGAGAAGGCCGCGATAAGAATGAGGTGAGTTGAGTGTTGTTAAAATGAAGTGAAGCTTATGAGAAAAGTTGTGTCTCATTAACAGGCGATGAAATAAAGGTTTTGAGGCATTAGTAAACCCCCAAACCTCCTCATCTAATAGCACAAAGATAAGACAAACTAACCATTCTCTTAAGTGGAAACTACATCCACTTAACACCACTACATCCACATACACTTCAAGGATACATCACATACATTTCTATATTTCCAATTACTTGTTATAAAAGAATATAGTCATGTAACACACTACCCTAGGATGATTTAGCTCAATGTAAAGGTGACGTACACTATAATTTGTGAACATTTTCAGTGCAGTTGGTGGAGACAGACAATGCCCCGGGTGGCTGCCAGCTGGTCAACCCTTACCGCACCAACAAAGTGGACAGAATGGACCTAGTGGCCATGGCGTCAGAGATACAACAGGTAAAGCACCACTAAACAGCCTTGTGGAAAAAACCATGTATACCAAGACAACAGGTGAAATGTTATATGTTGTTATTTTTATATTTTGAACTTCCATGGCAGTCAAAATTTATGCTAACAATATACATCAGCTCAGGTTGTGAGTGGGAATTCATCTCCATCACACTAACCTACATGTAATAAATCAAATGATAATACTACAAAACACATTCTCCTTACCTCAGGCTGACTCCTTTGTGCATGCCAATGTCAGCAACAAGCTTCAGGTGATTGCTGAGCAGGTGCGGTTCCTCCAGGAGCAGGCGAGGAAGGTGCTGAAGGAGGCCAAGGACAATGCTGACCTTCATCACATCGCGTGTAACCTGGTCAAGAAGCCTGGCAACCTCTATCACCTATACAGACGGTCTTCAGGTCAACGCTACTTCTCCCTTCTCAGTCCACAGGTTGGTTTGCATCGGGGAAATATTGAAATGTTATCAGAGTTGTGAAACTGTCAATTTTAACCCAGGAATACAACGTTGGCAATTCTACTATTTGTGACATTAAAAAGCAGAGTAAACCTGTACAGGAAATGCTACTTCATTAGTTATTTTGTTTAATCTGGTGTGTTTCCCCAGGAATGGGGCACCTCCTGCCCCCACGAGTACCTGGGAACATACCGATTGGAAGCCGACCGCTCCTGGACACCTGCAGAGAAGCTGAATGAGAAGACCAATGACATGCTGATGATCAACAAAATATTGACTTGCTCCAACAGTTTATCCATAACCATGGATGACAAACAATGAGGTGCATCAGTGCCTGGCCGAGTGTGAGCCGTGTCGTGCCGGGTGGTTGTGTTGGGCTGCACCTTGGTGGCTGGAAGGAAGCACCTCTCCCAAAGGACTCTCAGGTCTCCAACTTTGGCATCCAATGCCTCCACCTTAACTTAATTTAACAACACTTGTTTGTGTGTTTACTTCTCCATCTGCTATTATATTTACTGTCCGTATTTATTTGTCACTGGTTGATGGGTTGTGTCGTGTCCCATCTAGAGGCCGTCAGTGTTGTGCGTTGATTGATTTGTGAATGTGTCAATTTGATACACAGAAAAATGACAGAAAATATAACATGCTCATTGGAGAAACCTTTATTGGAAAAGTCATCTTGGCAACCTGGCGGTGAGCATCAATAGAATTGATATTCAGTAGACTGGTTGAGCATTGTTCCAAGCCAGTCAATGAATGCTGCAATTCCTCTATTACAAAGAATAGAAGTAAAGACTCTTGCCATACTGTGTTTAACACAATAAATATACTGCCTATCATATTTTATGATATACCTCCCACATACAGTCATAAAGTAATTGTGATATCTTGTACTTCATCAGTACAAACTTTTAGCAGTGTGCATAATTAATACAGTATAAATAAATATTATGTAATCATTTACCTTGTGATGTGTGTCAGAGATAGAGAAAGTTATTTCCATCCTGTCCAACACAGTAATGTAAGGTGGGCCAGACCTTGGCGTGAAAACTTACAAGGACATGAAGGAGCTTTGGTAATGTAAGTCACCTTGATGCACAATGACCATGTCCTTTATTGAGGCTAAGCATAAACCATGTCAACACTTGCTGCAGTAACAACTTAATTAAGTACTGCAGGTGGAGGGGAAGGTTGTGGCAGTTCATGTTACAATTCACAGTGGTAAGGAGCTCCTATTCCCCTGCAGTTTGTTACCTGTTGCATTTGGATATGAAAAGGACGTTTTAACTACAAATTGTTGAGTTCATTCAATGATGGTGATGCTAAATACTTCCCAAACTTTCCCTTTTACTGTTAGTTAAATTTACCAGGAAACTGTAAAGAAATAGTGAAATAAAAGTTACACCTTACTCAACAGTCTACAGAGTAAATCACAGAACTTAAAGAAGAAATTGTAACAACCAGTAACCCACCTTCACCATTCCTACTTTGGTGTACAACTTCTCTACTGTTACCAATGGGAGGAGGAGGGACGTTATGCCTTGTGTTGGTGTGTGGCAAGTAAGGTGAGGGAGACATGAGGTGCTGCTCCCAACACTTACACTATTACAGTCACGAAGGAATGTCTCTTTCCAAAAGACATGAGTTTATGGGAGTCTCTCCTACAGTCATAATTACATTGCACTATTACGATCAAGTTCATAAATAAATAAGTAAATGAACTGTCTTCCTAGGTGACTACACGGTTCAGCTGCTGATCTGTATACCAGGCCGGTGCACTGCATTATGAAGGTCTAGGCAGAGATATGGATACTAAATCACTTCAAACTAATAATCTTAACTTCATGGAATCTGTTTGGCAGTGTTCATTTCCATTGTATTCTCAATGAACTGAGCAGTTAAGCATTACAACACATTGCAAATCAGTGTGTGGCTTGGTGAGCTGCCATCACCTAACAAAGGCTGACCCAAGGAAACATGACACGTGACTTTCTAAAGAGTGATAATTGTGAAATGCTTAATTCTCCCAGAAAATAATAAAGAGAGTAACTAGAACCCAACAAGCATGAGGCTGTTTGCAAGCCAGTCCCTCCTCCTCCTTACTTAAGTGTGGTGGAAAGGCAACTTTAAAACACCTGGTGCTCAGAGGTCACCTAGCTTGTGCT
The DNA here is from genome assembly GCA_036785275.1 of Cancer borealis. NCBI lineage: Eukaryota > Metazoa > Arthropoda > Malacostraca > Decapoda > Cancridae > Cancer > Cancer borealis. The sequence continues at coordinate 17,446 of JAXIVD010005254.1, read as the reverse complement.
GAACCGTCTCCACAAGTTCCTCCCTCTTGACGGTGACCTCCTCCCTGGTGGTGGTGTTCCGAACCTTCACCACACCTGCCTCCACCTCAGACTCCCCAATCAGCACCACCAGCGGGATCTTGTTCTCTTCAGCATACTGTGGCGGAGGAATGAGTTTGGTTCAACTTTATCACCATCACTCATTATAACTATATTTCCTTAACAAAGTGTGGATGCATCTCGACTTAGAGAAATTAAACAATGGAATACAAACAAAGAATTTAGAGGATGTAACAAATATATCAAACAAATGTATCACTAGGAAAAAAAAATTCTACTACTCCCAAGAGACCATATAAAAACAAAACAATATACAATACTATATATAAATACAAACCACAGTCAATGGTTTTATAATAAGTGACACTGATACAGGTGTGTTAATTAATGTCTTACCTGGAGCTGGTTGAGGATCTTTGCATTGTTCTTGTAGCTGCCCTCTGCCTTGATGCCAGCCCCGTGCAACAGCCCCACCAGCTTCAGCCTCTCCTGCACCATTCCCTTACAGGCTGTGGCCACAAACACCTCGGTCTGGGTTGCCCTCAGCTGACAAACAGGAACAACATTATAAGATATTGATTTTGAATGAGGTCACTTTCTCTCACATTATTTAGATCATTATTTTATTTCTAATGCAGATTTTCTACCTATCACTCTATCTATAGTCTGATGTCTCGTTCTCTCCTGGAAACATTGGAAACATTTAATAATATCCGAGGAAATACAGTAATGCTATTTAACAATTTTGAAGACCAGCCTTTATAATAAACAGAACTTTTCAGGCAGTAGATGCATGTACTCCTCCTTACAACTAGCCTTCCCCTCCTCTTAGAACCCTCCATTGTCTGGCATGAATAACAAACACTCAGGATTACAACAGAAGAGATGCCATTCCTCACCTTGCCACTCTCTGCACGTTTCTTTTGTTCATGAATGGTGAAGAGCCTCTCAATGCCAAAGCTCACCCCAACGCAGGGCACTGTCTTCTTCTTGGGATCAAACATACCCACCAGCCCATCATACCGCCCACCCCCCGCCACACTCCCCACTGGACCCTCCCCGCCAAGGGTCTGCCCCGCCAACAGCACTGCCTCGTAAATGACACCGGTGTAGTAGTCAAGACCTCTGGCAAGACCCATGTCAAACACCAGGTGATCAGCACATCCCAGGCATTTGCAGTACTGGAAGAGTAGCATCATGTCTGCAAAGCCAGCCTGAGGGGGTGAGAGACAAGGTTGTGGTTAGGTTACTATCACTAGGTTGTTGTGAAGTTGTTTTAATGTTCCTTGAGTGTGTGGTGATTGTGTTGTTGTTGTTGTGTATGGTTTGCAATGCTCATTAAATAGTTCCAGTCATGTTGAAGTGGTTAACGGGAATTACTTAAAAAACAGTGTACAAAAATATGGCGAAATGTTATGTAAAAAGGGAATAATGAGACACAAGAACTATAAGTCTTCAACCTCACCTCCCTTTAACTTACCTGGGCTGAGGGAGAGTTCTTCAGGAGTTCATCATTAGCTAGTCTCTCAATGAGCTCTTCTTTGCCCGATAACTTGACATAGTTCCCAATTTTGTCTGCCACCTCCCCGTCAAGTCCCTTCTCATCCACCATCTCCTTCCTCACGTCCTCCCACGGTGACTTGTCCAGCTTGTCCACGGCAGAACAGATGGGACGGAACTTTTCACTGGTGACGCCACAGGAACCAAACACACCATCGAGGATCTTTCTGTGGTTGATCTGAAGGAGAAATAAATGCCTCAAGCAGCTGCAAAAAAATATATTATAGTTTTTGGCTGTTATATTAGTCTCACTTGTTCCTTCTCTCTCTGTGTTACCTTTATAGTGAAGTCTCCCAGGTCGAGCTTAGAGAGTACTTGGTCTACTAGCTGCACACACTCTGCATCGGGAATCATGGCGTCATACAGGCCGGCAATGTCAAAATCACACTGGTAGAATTCTCGATAGCGACCTGTGGTGTGGATCCTCATATAAGCTGCTGTTCTCTTGTCATCCAAATTCATTCTAATATATTATAGCAATCTTAAAAGTGATTAGCTGATGCTCTTATGAATTCTAGTCACCTATTCAACACTACAAGTTTTATTGGTGACCTGTGGATGGTAAAAATCATTCCCACATTGTCCTGATCACCTTCACTTAACACCTACTCCTACCCCTCCGTGTCCGCCCTGCCCTGCCCCTTACCTCTGGTCACGGCTGGGTTGTCCCTGCGGTAGACGCGCGCCACGTGGTAACGCTTGATGTTGGCAATTTTGTTCATGGCAACGTACCGAGCAAACGGCACAGTGAGGTCATAACGCATGGATAGGATCTCACCGCCCTGATCCTCAAGGTCATATATAAGCTTGGAGTCCTCGCCATACTTCCCAGTCAACACTTCCTGCAGACACAAAGTAAAATTATACACTCTATTTAAACATACTAAGAATTATTTCAATATATAATCGCATTTGTTTTGCTAAGTTTACTGTAACTATTAATTCACAGCTACTTCAGTTTATTTCTATAAGGTTAATGTTTTCAGGATCAGTATAAGTGTAGATTATTCAACGAACCTTCAACTCGAACACTGGCGTCTCAATCTCCACTGCCCCGTGCATGTGGAAGACTGAGTAGATCACATTGAACACCTGCAAATAGACACGAGGTACATCAATTGAAAAAAAAAATGGAAAAGAGAATGTTAGATTTACACTTGATAAATAAATAAGAGTACACATCCTGAGACTACAGTATAAGGGTTGTGAGAGAGTTGGTTGTCTCTCACTAATCTGAATAAATAAAAACTTTAGTAACTAAATCTCACAGGAATAAAACAGGATTCATAACCAAAAATACATGATCAAAATAATAAAAAATCTGACATCTACCGCTACACACCAACAAGACAGCCGCCTCAACCCACCTCTCGCCTGTTAGCCATCTCCATGGGTCCGTAGTCCCTCGTACCTTTGGGGGTCTTGAGAGTAAACTTGCCTGACTTCCCCTTAGAGTGACCGCCACCCTTATCATTCTTTAGGGGGAGAGAGAGAGAATTATTATGTATAGCAATATGACGAGAACCATTTTCATTACATCGTCTTAACACTAATTCAAAAGACAAGATAATAAATGATGTAATGTAGAATAGTGTGATGCAAGTGAGATGTAATTTTAATATGGATGAAAATGAGTTTGTTTGCATGTGAATTTTAGCACCATAATAAATATCTGCTAGGATTCTTTTTCTGTGATACTATGTAAATGAATTCTTGAAGTTAGTTAGGTTATCAAATGCATTTCTTAAATATTATCTTGATAGAGGTTCTCTTGCACACAATCATCACTTTTCAGATAGATAATTCCCTCTCAAGTTTTTTTACATTAATTTCCCTAATAGCATGATTTTTTTTTCTTCATTAGTGGTTTAAATGAGTCACTGAATTATAAACTGAATATCATCATTAATGTGTTGTTCTCCACTACCCTAATCCTGCAAAGATCCCACCTGATAAGAAGTTAAGACAAGGCAACACTAGGAGTTACTCAATAATAGTTACACCTTCACATAGTATTACTCATTCAAAGTGTTAAGGTTGTCCCATCACTCATTCACTATCAATTCACTATCAATGCACATATATATAATTAAATAGTTATTATTATTCCAGGTTTATTGTAACTCACCTGCGGAGTTTTCTTGGTTGGACTTTCACTCACTTTCATGTTTTTATTTACAAGGTCAGACAGTTGGTTATCCATCTGTGAGGAGAGATGTCAAATGTCACATCAATGGTGGAAACTTGAGTTATTTAATATTCCTATCCTGTTTCTTTCCCTCTCGGTTATCAAAGACTTGTATCTGATTATGGTTATCCCTTATGATAGGAAAAAACATGGGTTATCACTGTAGTATGTGAGCATGAAAATCTATGTGTAGTGTCGGTACTTATAATAGCAAGTACATGCGACTATTTCTTCAGGAATATATACACTCACAACACACACACACACACCAATATCACTTTCCTTTATCAAAACACATGCAAAACCAAATAACACATCCCAATAAAAAAGAAAATCAATATATAATGCTAATAAACCACTAATTTGTGAAACATGGTCATATATATCATTAATAGCCATAATTAATTAAAAACATAGAGCATATAATACAATATAATACAACGTGCTTCCAAATGTACCAACGTAAGGGTGAGGAGGAAAGTGAAGCAACATCTGTCAACATTTATCAGTGATGCAAGGTCGTTTGATATCAGTGATAACCCAGTAGTGTAAGCAAGACATTGATTAACCACCATTAAATATTCTAACAAGGGGATAAATAATGATAAATTGGCTTTCAATATTCTTGCACACTTGAAGAATTATGGCGCTTATTATTTTTCCCCGCATTAACTCACTCGATCATAGAATTATCAAATGAGTAAATGTGAAATTCTAGGAAAACTATATACACAAAGGAGACATAATATGAATTAAGAAACAAATAATAATAATAGTAATAATAACACAAGCAGACATAAAAAAAAAGTAAGAAAAGAAAATAGTAAAACATCCATCCATCCTGCAGTTCTTGTGTCATTCTATTTAAGATGCTCTTCAGGAAATAATTATTCAAGATATTCATGAAAACAGCAGCTAATAGGTATAACAATGGCAGTGACTCGCTCCCTCCCTGGCACAGTTCTGTTCTACACAAACTTCATCACATTACATAAAATTTGTGCAGTCCGATACATTTCATCCATGAAATTTCTCGTGATTGTGGCCAAAATTATGTCCTAAAATAACTCCTAAAAGTAACTTAATTTAGGTAAGTTTAGGACACTATTCTGGAACCACAATCATCAGCAAGAAATCAGATAATGTAACATGATATTAATAAACATCATCTTAACTACTTGACTACAACTAAAAGTTAGAATAAAAATAGAGGCATCACAAGGCATTCCAAGGAGGAGGCAGAGCCTGGGCCTACCTTACATGCCAGACCTCTTGTGCCAGGGAGAACCCAGGGCCGGGTGCCACACGCAGTGAGATGGGAGTCTTTTCTGGCCAGTGCCACCGCTCGGCCAACACATGCTAGGCACCTCCTCGCTGGGCCAAGGAGTGCCATGCCGTATTCCCCTCGGCCCCGTTGTGTTATCCTAACTGTCCAGCTTTAGCTACAGTGCCATGCCCTGACTGTGTCTTTTTTTTGAGGGAGGAGAGTGCTGAATGCTTTGCTTACACTGCAACTCATAACTGTGAAGAGAAAGGAAACACTGTAGTGAGAATCTGAATGACTACAACAACGTGCTTCAAGTGGAGTCTGATGCTGATGAGTCTCCCATGAAATGAAGATGGAAATAGAGAAGTCCCCAAGCCTTCTGATGACTGCTAGTCAGGTAAGATGAAACTCATGAAAATAAGAACTCCCACCTTGAGGAGGTCTCAAAAACACCTCAAACAAGACACTTTTAAGCAACATAACACCCACAACGAGCATACACAGCAGCAGCAGCAGACAAAACAGTAATGTGTGGAGTGCATCATGACTCCACACCAAGGTAACACCCAAGAACTGCAGGATGGTGTTGGGATAGAGTGGTGCGGTGAACACATAGTTGGGCGCACCTTGCTGCCGTCTGTGTGAGGGGGAAAGGCCTGCCTCTCACTGCACGAGAAAGATGCCATGTGACCTGCCCACCTCCGCACGTTGCACAAGGTAGTGGGCAGGTTTTGGGGGACACAACCCGAGGCCAGTACAGCCCTGTCTGCCTGGGTGGGATGGTGTCCCCCTACATAACTGTACTGTGAGAGGTGAGTGTCCAGCAGCTCAAGAGGCGCCTCCTGTCATTAAATGGACACCCACCAATTATTTAAACCTTACAACGGAAAATGTATACTTACAAAAAAAAAATTTTTAATTGCTGCCAATGTAGTCTTATAAGCAATTTCATCAATATACAGTATATGAGTACAAGAAAATAAATACAAACTCCCTTTGTGTCCATAATGCCAATCATAAAATATATTTCAGTTTAAAATTCTCTTACCAAATTAAGAGAATCTTTAATTCCTTAAATTGACATCATAGAATATAAATATTTAAGTAAATACTCTTATACATTATTAGTATGAAACAATACACACACACACACACACACACACACACACACACACACACACACACACACACACACACACACACACACACACACATGATACAACCTACCTCCAATAACATTCTTAAATATCTAAGCCAACACAATAATCCAAAATATATCATGAATATATAAATGTGCAAGTCTTTCTTGATCTAATTATTACACTGAAGACACACTCCTTACCTTCCTATTAAGTGAACACTCAACCTTCCATGGGCTGCAAAACACAGTATATTTGGAAAATCTGGATGAAACAATTCTACCACCCCTCCCCCCGCATCCTTCCCTACCACACCTCGCATCCACCAAACATGAAAATGAGAAGTGAGGGGAAGGGAAGTGAAGTAAAGGAAGTAAGCCGGAGAAGTGAAGGGAATAAAAGTGTGGTTAAGTAAAAACCACACCAGCTGAGAGCCAGACCGTATGATGCAATAATCCCCTTTCCATGCCGCCGCCCATATTGAGGAGATATACACACTATACACAACCCAATACATCATTATATTATCACTAAACACGCTGTAAAGATAGTATAGATTAGTTAGGTAGATTAAATAGGTTGTAGAGGGTGTTAATACATACTTTTTCCATTATATATGAGAGCACGTTGGTTTTGTTTACTTCTGCACCTCAGCGCTGCTCCCTGAATGGTGGAGGATGGAGGTGCGGCTCACTACGGTAACGATGAAGCCATTACACTGCCATGTTACCTGCCGTCCCATCTTACTACTCCTAATCTGCCACGTAAACATACACTCCATAAACTCATGTGCAAATGTATTAATCATGAATGAAATTGAATATGATATAACTTGTGTATATGTAATAATATCATAGACAAACCTGTTGAGTTTTTTAGTGATGACATGCGCCAAATCCAACTCACAGACATCATCAACACAGCAGAGGACGTACAAAGGGCCACACAGGAATTACAGCCAAACTCAGCAGCTGGTCCAGGTGGAAGGCCAGCTATCCTACTCCTCAAGTGCACTAAATCATTGTGCGGTGCTGTGGCGATGCTCCATGGACACAGGAGTAATACCAGACCAGCTCAAAAAAGCTACCGTCTGCCAAATATTTAAAACTCTCACTTCTCACCTCATCAGGAGTATTACTGGCTGCTCAGTACGGAAATTCAAGTCTGGTGTCCCCAAATTCCTGTTGACGGTGGCACACCTTGTTGGCTTTATTTCTAGCTATAATACACTATTTACTGTAACTTTCAAATCC
>JAXIVD010005253.1:0-25000 GCA_036785275.1 Cancer borealis | reverse complement strand
AGTGAGTGAGAATGCCAATAGGAAGAAGAGAGCCTGTAACAAGGAAACGAGGTAGTGGTGTGAGTGTTTGGGTAATATAAAGATGTTAACTGAAGTGAATTTGGGGAAGGGAAGGTAATAGATGAGGAGGTTTAAAGGGGTTAGGGAAGGGAAGAGGGAAATGCAGTTAATGGACAAGCACACTTTTAACAAGCCTCGCCCGGGGACCCGTGTGTTTAGAATGAGCGGTTGGGGAGGGGCGGGGAGAGAAGGGATGAGGAAGGGGTGAAGAAGAACGTAGAGGCTCCCTTCCAGAGTAGATCAAAGCCAGTCTCAGGTTCCTCTTAGGAGTCTCTCGTCCCTTTTATCCGCAGCAAATAAGGGAGGTTATCAGAAGGCCTCCTTTTCTTCTTCATTTCTTACCCGTCCTGCCCCTCCTCCTCTTCCTCTTCCTCCATTATCTATTTTGTTAGTCCTTTTTTCCTCTTCCTGGTTACTACTGCTTATCTTTCTCCTGCTGTTCATCCTAGTCCTTATTTTAAATCCTCTTCCTCCTCCTTCCTTCCTTCTGCTCTCCTCACTCTCCCATTACTGTCTTTTCCCTTCCTCTCGTTTTACTACTATTTTTACTGTTAATTTCTACTACTAATACTAATACTACTACCACTACTACTACTACTACTACTACTACTACTACTACTACTACTACTACTACTACTACTACTACTACTACTACTACTACTACTACTACTACTACTACTACTACTACTACTACTACTACTACTACTACTACTACTACTACTACTACTACTACTACTACTACTACTACTACTACTACTACTACTACTACTACTACTACTACTACTACTACTACTACATTTAAAGATACCTCCACCCTTTTTATTTGCATGGGCTCCACAAATTGGAGGTCATTAGCCCCAACTCTGGTCGCTAATGGCTGTGGCATCCAACCATAATATTCTAACCCGTAACCATATCCATCTACCCCTATATTTACATCCTTATTTAATCCCCTAACCTACCCACCCCTATTCTACTCTCTACTACTACTACTACTACTACTACTACTACTACTACTACTACTACTACTACTACTACTACTCCTACTCCTACTCCTACTCCTACTCCTCCTCCTCCTCCTCCTCCTCCTCCTCCTCCTCCTCCTCCTCCTCCTCCTCCTCCTCCTCCTCCTCCTCCTCCTCCTCCTCCTCCTCCTCCTCCTCCTCCTCCTCCTCCTCCTCCTCCTCCTCCTCCTCCTCCTCCTCCTCCTGCAGCCGCCGCCACTACTGCCTCCAGAACTGCACAAAATTAATGTCCTAATGTAATGACTTCGTTGCTTAAAAGTTCAATTCAGCTAAATGGTTATGGTTGGTGTCACCTTCCGGACGGGTGTAAGGTCGAGGTCGAGCTCGAGGTCACCATTTTACTGCACAATTATTAGTCCTAAAGCAAATCTGTATAGAAACAAATCTGTAGAGTTTGACAAGATATATCAGATGAAGTTCAGTATTTATTACTCTATATATATTTAACGTAAACCTCATACTTTTCGAGTTATTCAATAAAAAGTGTATGTATGTATATATGTATGTATGTATGTATGTATGTATATGTATATGTATATGTATGTATGTATGTGTGTGTGTATATATATATATCACGCCACATTTTATCACGGTATCACAAAAGTATGATTCCAACTATCGTACGCGCCTTAAGCTCTTTGTAGATATACTTATATTCTGGTGTGCGCCCCCATGCATTATCTGGGTTATACTGAGCTTGAGCTGTGAGTCACAGAAGTCCATCAAGCAAAATCAGACTCTAGACACATTCAGCTTTCAGAAAATACCATCAAACCTTTGTCCCCCCCCCCTCCCAGGTGCCACTATATGTTCTGGCTCATGGACTAATAATGTTTTTTGTGATTGTAAGAAATAATATCCAGTTTCACTTCCATCATATTCATTTCTGTTTACCTAATTAATACTTCAAAATTTTATGGCTTTATTAATGTTTTCCAAAGAAACACAAGCTTATAAAAACAAATTACATTTTTTTTTTTCATAATACGTTCGTCGCAAACTGCTGCAATTAATTTTCCACAGTTGACGGGAGAAATTAGAAATATATTGTTTTTACCCCGAAAGAGAAGTGCAGGAAAGCCTCACTGTCATTACTGGTGACACGAGTGAGCTCACCTAAGTTTAATTGCCGCGCTGTGTACCTGTGATGTGATGGCAGCCTCTCATTAAGTGTTGAACGTATTATATGCAAACCTTTAGTAGGAGAGGAGGGGGAAGGGGGAGGGTCTGAAGCATCACTCACACATAAGCTAATGCCTCATTATATTAATTAAATGTATAATGACCACTCAACTACACCATAGGCATTATCTCTCTCTCTCTCTCTCTCTCTCTCTCTCTCTCTCTCTCTCTCTCTCTCTCTCTCTCTCTCTCTCTCTCTCTCTCTCTCTCTCTCTCTCTCTCTCTCTCTCTCTCTCTCTCTCTCTCTCTCTCTCTCTCTCTCTTGCCCAGTAATTGTGCATTCACAGCAACATTGATGGCTCTTATCCTATATCTGATTTTAAAATTACAAAGTCACCTATCAGAGGATTCCATATCCGTCTCTATTCTCATATCCTTACAAAACTGCTTGGCTTATTGTTATCATGAGGCCTGACATGGGCTTGTCCTCTGTTGGCCTGGCCGAGAACCACTTGTACACCACTTCATCAAGTTGCTCTAATTTTGTTTTGTTCAATGTTTTTCTTATCTCTCCACCTAGCATTGACTGTCCACTCCATACAAACTTCTGCAACTTTGGTTTATATCTCACAATGTAGAGGCACCAATACAGAAGTCTTCCATTATTTTTTTCCTGTTTTCACCTCTTTCAACCTGCTCTATAACCTTCAGTTTATCAGCTATTGAGAGCCTAACAACATGCTTCCTTTTCTCTTTTTTCCTTCCATCCACAGCTTGTAGACTGCGTGGGAGTCATCAGTTGGAATTAGCGAACATGACCACCAAACAACGCACTGGTAGACAGAAAGCCATTTTCTATGCTTTGGGAAAGCGTCGGACTGACTTAAAGGTATTTTAGTGTATACAGCAGCTTTCCCAACACAGGCTGTAACAAAATCAATTCTCCAAGTCACATATAATGTTTTATTTATCAGTACAGGCTAAATGATGCAATGCCTTAAATCCTTAATATTATGAGTGCTATCCAGTGTGTCAAGACTGAATAGGCTTTAAATTTTGGTCTTGGGTTTCAGTGGGAATGAGTTGGGAACACTCCATTCCCAGCAGGAAGCTGTTGATTAAGGAGTGTGTGTGCTGAGGGAGGTCTTCTTGGCTGCTGTGGTTGAGCCTCCTGGGACACGTCTGTTATAATGATCCCTTGCAATGTGCACACTTGAAGTTGGCAAGTATCAACCACGACAATAATCTGTAAAAGGATAAGGAACAATTAGCATTCACTTCAATGCAAGATTACTTTAGCTTACTATGATTATCATCAACCACAACGTATAATGCTGCATATTTGATCGCCCATTTCTCCTCCAGTTTCTCTAAACATGTGGCCACTACAGAAAATATTCACTACGATGTAGGAGTGTAGATTCTGCATCATCATTTCATGCATTGTTCTATTGCAGGATCATGGAAAGGATGTAAAGCTGATACCAAAGTACAAGAGCTTGGACTATTAGAAGAAGCAGGAAGAAGGATGGGAAACAAATTTTTCAAAATCATTGGGCCAAGAAACCATCCATATAAGGTCCAATGTGGCCCTTCTTCCTCCATCTGTCTCCACGAACCCTGAAGATTGGGTCTCTGAATGTGCATGAATGTAGTACACTCAGGCGGCCTGTCCGGCCACCTGAGCAAACCAGAACTGTTCAGGCAAAACTGAGCATGTATGGCTTGTGCAGGCTGCCTCACGTCCCATACAAGCTCAATTTTGCCTGAACAGTCCTGGTTTGCTCAGGTGGCCGGACAGGCCACCTTGCTCGTTCAATCCCTCCTTCTCTATCAGCACGTATTTCATGCATGTACTCCTTCACCCTATCCTTTCATCTTACAATTGGCTCCTTAAGGGGATGGCCACTGCAGGAGGCCTTCACCTCTCCCTATCCAACACTCCCCCTTCTAGCAGCAACTCTTTCATGCATGTACTCTTTCCAATTTACAATTGGCCTTTCCTTATAGGACCATCAAAGCCAAAACTTAAAACCACTCACCAGCCCTCAACTCTGACCTCTCCCTCTTCTATTACCTAGGCTGTCCTCACACTCTTGCCCATGCCCATCCACTATCACTAATCACCTTCCTTTATCCAGCCGATGGAACAAATAAATCCATATCCCTGCCCATAATCCATCAGAAAACACTTTCCAATTTCAAAAATTCATCCAAACACAGGTGGGAAAGGTAACATTCCTCACATGGCCTGACAGATCTCGCCCACCCAACTGAACACTCCTACTAATACCGTTTTTCTCCTTCAAAATTAAACCTTCCCAGTGGGCATCAGTTGGCCCAATTGTTGTTCTGGCCTCTTTGAATTGATTGCAGACAAGCATATCGCTCGTGTCCTGTTTTACCATTAACCCTCGTGGCCATCGCAAGTATAATATTGCAAAAATTACATTTAAAGGACAAGAGCTTCAAGACAGTGGGTGAGGACAGCCTAGGTTATAGAAGAGGGAGAGGTCAGAGTTGAGGGCTGGTGAGTGGTTTTAAGTTTTGGCTTTGATGGTCCTATAAGGAAAGGCCAATTGTAAATTGGAAAGAGTACATGCATGAAAGAGTTGCTGCTAGAAGGGGGAGTGTTGGATAGGGAGAGGTGAAGGCCTCCTGCAGTAGCCATCCTCTTAGGGGACCAATTGTAAGATGAAAGGATAGGGTGAAGGAGTACATGAATGAAATACGTGCTGATAGAGAAGGAGGGATTGAACAAGCAAGGTGCTATCCAACCCTACTACCTAACCCTACTACCCCAATAGTGCCATATAGCCTTTGCTGCCTGGCACATTTCCTTCTCCACATTACAATTACAATCACTCACAGATTTCATGGGGTATGAGAGCAGTACCAGTACGAGTGTTCAGTTGGTATTAATAGGACATTGCAAAAGGTTTCCCATCCAGGTCTTTGTGGGTGAGCATAGTTTCAGCTTGGGATTTAGAACCAACCATGATAAGGCGAGATCCATCAGGTTGTGTGAGGAAGGTTACCCTTATCACCTGTCTTTGAATGCATTTTTGAAATTGGAAAGTGTTTTCCGAGTAAGGAACATAAGCAGGGATATGGAAGTATTTGTTCCATCTGTGAGGACCAAAAAGGCTTGATAAAGGAAAGTGGTTAGTGATAGTGGATGGGGGTGGGCGGGGGTGAGAGGAGGGGACAGTCTAGGTTATATAGAAGAGGGAGAGGTCAAAGTTGAGGGTTGGTGAGTGGTTTTAAGTTTTGGGGATATATATGGTTGTAAGGTGGTTATAACAAAGGAAGATGGAAGGGTTGGTGTTTGTGTAAGGGAAAACCAGTACAAGCAGAGACAAGGGAGTTCACAGGTGGGTGCTTCGGGAAGTTTTCAAGGCCAAGGTTGGAGGCGTGTCCTTGTCAAAGTGGGGGGAATGTCTCCACGAACCCTGAAGATTGGGTCTCTGAATGTGCATGAATGTGGCCTGTCCGGCCGCCTGAGCAAACCAGAACTGTTCAGGCAAAACTGAGCATGTATGGCCTGTGCAGGCTGCCTCACGTCCCATACAAGCTCAGTTTTGCCTGAACAGTCCTGGTTTGCTCAGGTGGCCGGACAGGCCACCTTGCTCGTTCAATCCTCCTTCTCTATCAGCACGTATTTCATGCATGTACTCCTTCACCCTATCCTTTCATCTTACAATTGGCCCCCTAAGGGGATGGCCACTGCAGGAGGCCTTCACCTCTCCCTATCCAACACTCCCCCTTCTAGCAGCAACTCTTTCATGCATGTACTCTTTCCAATTTACAATTGGCCTTTCCTTATAGGACCATCAAAGCCAAAACTTAAAACCACTCACCAGCCCTCAACTCTGACCTCTCCCTTTTCTATTACCTAGGCTGTCCTCACACTCTTGCCCATGCCCATCCACTATCACTAATCACCTTCCTTTATCCAGCCGATGGAACAAATAATTCCATATCCCTGCCCATAATCCATCAGAAAACACTTTCCAATTTCAAAAATTCATCCAAACACAGGTGGGAAAGGTAACATTCCTCACATGGCCTGACAGATCTCGCTTCGGGAAGTTTTCAAGGCCAAGGTTGGAGGCGTGTTCTTGTCAAAGTGGGAGAAAGATTAATTTAAAATTTTCATGACTGGTCATGAAATGTAAAGGGTTTGCTCCCCATAACCCCCATGGTAAGTGAGAGCAATGAAAAGGGATGACATACTGTGCCTATAGCACCATCAGGTCGTTCATGACTGAACTTGTAGTTAACCTTTCATCCTCTCGGCATGGCTCTCACACGCCAAGTGAAAATTGGTTGGACCAGACTGGAGTCCAAGGCATCACTGCATCGAGCCTCAATCTTTGGTCCCGAAGCCCATCCACAATGGCAATACGCTTGGCAATGGAGATGGATCCTGGGGGAGGTTCCCACGCATCTGTGGGTTAAAAGTTTTATGAATACAGTATATTATTACTGTAATGGTATACCTGTATCATTCTCTAATAAAGTGACATTACAAGACATTCTTTTTCAACCTTAACAAACAAATGTGAAGGACACTTCACCTCACCACCTATCATCATACCATGACAACATCACTCTGAACTTAGACATAGGATGTTTAGTAGTCTGCCTCCAAAGCTATTTCCAACCTAAAACTTCCCTTTTTATAATGAGTTCACAAAAGGCTACTTACACCCATGATGGAGATGTCACGTTTTTTGACAACCTACAAACAATTTACGAACTTCGTACATATCCTATTCATTTTCTTAGTACACGATACTAAACCAACCTTGACAAAAATGAGTGTTTGGTCGGCTTGACAGACTAAAATAAAGTTCAAGTTATACCAAGCTGCAGACGGCACCCCCCAATCTTCCTTCTATTGCTGCAACATCCTGAAAGATGGAGCATGATTTAGTTAACAAGCTCTACAAACATCCACTGCATCAACATCAGTAATGCAATTCTCTAATATCAAAAGTAATGAGTTAATTTATCAACAGACAAGTGCAAAGGAGATAATTCATGGAAAGGCGGCATAAAACCACTTACACACACGTGACACAGACAGACTAACCTGAATCTCCCAACGCTTTCTATGAGACATAAGGAGGCCCTAAAAAAAAGTTTGTGGAGGGTCTGCTGCACCACCCTTGGCAGCAATACCTGCTGCCCGGCGCTACTCCGCCTCGTGTTCATCCAACCCGACACCCAAACAAGCTGGTACCGATGAAGTTGTCAAGGACCAAACAATATCAGCACAGCGCGACACCAACCTTAAATTCACTGTAAATAACCTTATATATTACCAAATTATTATCCTTAAAAATCTAGTATTCATTTAATTTAAGTAATTTTTAGTATTTGTAGCCTTGCCTTTTTTTTTTACCCTAATCATTGATGTATCAATTTACCCACTAATATATATTTTCAGTCCCAGACTGACATTCTAATAAACTTTTTTATTATCATTATCATTATTACAATTATTAGTTATTATAATTAGTAGACAGACAGACAGGCATGCACACTGACTGACTAATGTCTCAGCCTATCACTTAGAAGGCTGAGGTTCATGCCTCGCTCAACTTGCAAAGTTTTCACTTATGACCAAGCAGTTACTGTCCTCCTTGAGAAAGTGGATAAGGTATGTGATGTGTGACAGGTCACAGCCTTACCCGTAGCTCAGGCTATAATGACCTCTAAGCTCTTCTCTGGGGGAGTAATGGCTGGTCATCATTAAGTCTGGAGTTTTTCACCAGGAGGCAGGTGTCTACTGCCTACTCCACTTACACTGTTCAAAGACCTCATCTCCATTACATTTAATTTCTTTCTCCTTTCTCTTTACTACTCTGATAATCCACATTCAATACAGTCACCCCCATTGTTCCTTCATATAATGTTCTCTTTGTATTCATTCCAACCTTCTACACTGAAACATTCTACTCATTCCTCCTCACACCCTCCCATTATATTCACTCTAGCCTCCTCACCTCTACATCTATTTCTCCATTCACAGCAACATGCAACCCTTAATCCTGAAAACTTTCTATAAATAAGATAAACACAACACAGCTCCTAAGTCTATATGATGTGTAGTTGGAATACAGTAACCTTCAAACATAATGCAGCCAGAAAGTCATGAATCTAAAAGTAAATTGCACAAAAATATAAAAAGACAAGGGCACCATGCACTTATAAGCTTAATTACTGTACACTACATCTAAGTCAATTCTAAGTAGACATACAAGCATATACCTGGGTTCTAGAAAGACGTAGACTCTAGGTGATGCTATAAGTTGGATGAAAAAACTTGAATCATGTTGTCACCATCATTCACCTTGGTAACAGCTCCTGTAAAGAATAGCACACTAAAGACGGATGTTAGCAAGCAAGTTGAGAGAATAAAATACACGAAGTATCAGCCAATCATTTGACCAACATTCAAAATTTTCTCTGCTGGCAAAACAATGCAGAAATCAACAAATAAATTCCCAAGAAAATTTTTGTCTGGAGAACATTAGTTGATTTTTAGCATTAGAAAAATAAGGGAAAAAATCTGACTCAAGATGTCTGAGAGCACACTAATCAATTAACTCTTAACATGACAACAACAAATAAGAAAGATGTAAAGAAATAAATCATATTAAATAAATAAAAAAAGGCTTCGTATATATGAACACCTGGTCGTTATAGAGAAGCGAGGCAAGGCACAAGGCAGGCAGGGTGCATGATTCCATAATTTTACCATTAGCCCTGTGGTGGGGTCTACTACATTACCACCATATTCCCTGCGGGGCATAAAAGATGATCAAAAGGGACAAATAGAAGAGTTTGTGTAGCCCCTCTTCTGTGTGGGGAAAATAAGCTTAGCATATAGATAGATATATAGTTTACTCATCACTAGAGGGAGAAATAGGAAAGAAGGCTATGAAAGGCAGGTGTGTCATAGGATCACTTGCAAGGATTATGAGACGAAGGAATGTATCAATAGCGGTGAAAAGAGGGATAAGGAACAGTATTCTCCTGCCAACACTGACATATGGATCAGAGACATGAACTAGGGCACAGCAGTCAAGAGAGCATGTTGTGGAAATTAATAATCTGAGAGGAGCTTGTGGCATGACAAGATGGGAGGATGAGAGCAGTGAAAGTGTACATTTGCGGTAGGATACAATTGTTCAGCATGAAAAGATCTATGCGATGATACAAGCAAGAATCATTGGTCTTCTGATTGCCCACTAATACAATAAAGTAATCAATCACAACGTTTTGATACTCTTCTGATCTTAGCCCGTTGTTATACCTTTTAGTTTATTTAAAAAAAATAAAAATAAAAATAAATTACATTACATTACCTTTTCCAGCAGTCAACAATCGAGACTTGTAAACGTTTGTAAAATAGAAATTCCTCTTGTTTTCCGTTCTTGATCTATCTTCCACGTCTTCTCCATACATCATACTGCTCTCCGCCCTCCTGGCATGTATATCTGTAAAGATAATCCGGTATATTGATATTTTTCTAGGACAAATTACCACCATCGTCCCTTTGACAACTGACTTATAAGCTTGTTTACTTATATTGATCTTTGTCACTGAAACTTCAAGGTATAAATACATTTACTAATTACTATTTTTTTCTTTGTTACCCTTCCATTGTGTGAATCGTTTGTTATACCTTTGCATTACATACACGGCCTTAACTAAAACAAAAAATATTCCAACATTTCGTTCATGTTTCCGTCCTTTCCACGGATCCACTTCCACTCAGATACTCACAAAGTAGGCTATCCACTAGTTTGTTTATGTTTTTCCATGACACCACCAACAAAATACTGGCAACTCTTAAGTGAAATGTGAAATATACAAATTATCTGTACAAATTATAAGAAAATAACAAACAATACCTCACAGAACGAAGTATTTTGGCAACTGATGTTTGACACACATACAGGTAATAAACCTTGATGTTATTTATAAGTCCACGCTTTCCACAGCCACGGGAATCGTGTGGGTGAGTGAGACAACTTTCTTACACCTCTCATCTACATCTTACCCACTATTAAAGCTACATACTGGACGAAAAATATTTGAGATGAATTCAAGCCCACTAAAACACCTTTATAATCTAGTCTAGGGATCGCAAGGTGGCACTTCACATTTATTCATTTATTTCTTTTACCTGACCAAACTTTTGACACCTAAGGCATTTTACTAGTTCAGAGCTCCTACGGAGAGCCTCGTCAATTTAATGGTGTTCTTCAGAGGGAGATATGTGTCTGCTCCGTCCTCACAACATGAGATACTTATTAGATATATCGGTTTCATTATAGATTTGCGGTAGATATTAATATAAGATAATTGCTCAGAATGAAAAGATCTATGTGATGATACACGTAGGAATTACTGGTCTCCTGATAGCCCATTAAGACAATAGTACTGATTTAAAGGCTCTAAGATTACCAATATAACTAAGATTCCATAAAACAGTGCAATTGTAAACCAGTTTATGCCAATTTCCTTCTTAGTCCTATATTTATCAAATATAAACTCACTAATATGACTCCTAGCATGACCATATACATTAGGAAACTTGTCTATGCTCATGTTTAGATTCTTATAGATATATAGGTTCATACAGTAAGTTAGAGGCTAGAACTCGTAGGAAAAGATTCAAGTCAGATAAATATAAATTTAAGAAAGAGATAGACAAATTAGTTTACTAAGAGTAGTGGAAGAATGGAATATTGTGAGTTAGTGAGTATAAGTGATAAAAAAAAAGCTTTAAGAGAAGGTTAGATATATTCATGGTTGATGATGAGATAATAACACATATATATGTGATGATGCTACTTTCAGAAGAAGAGATGATCAGGGATGAAGGGGGAGGAGGGCCTGAGGCTGGTGACGCTCCATTCTCACCCAGAACACACAGAGGACTGTATGCAGATCCTCAATGACCAGTGGCCACGCAGCAGGACCTTGAGGTCAGTGTGTGTGATGCTGCATTGTGAGTCTAACCCACTGAACTAATGCGATGCTGATATTTGTGATTGTGCTAAAACCTCAAGCTAATGTATCATTATGTTGATATTGAACTTTTAGCTTGTTCATTTTAAATATATGAATAATTGGGAACCCTCCTACTATATAGACCTAACCAAGTTATGCTGAGTTTCTCATTATTTTCCAGCATGATATGATTCAAAGTATCTGGAACATTAATAGAAATATATTATCATTTACGTAAGAATAGCTTAAAGAACAAACCCTTTAATATCTACATTTGAAAAGGAGATCTGTATAAATTATTCATATAAACCTCCAAGGGTAATATTGCTTACACTATAGTATAACTTTCTTTCACTATACACCTTAAGGGATCCTTCTATGCATAACTGTACCACTTAAGTATATGCCATCAGGTCTTACATATACTTCTTTCCATACTCTGCAAGTAACACAGTGTACCTTCATTCTTCAGGATGAGAACACTGGTTTCATCATGTGACCAGTTCCCTACATCCTTGCTCCTCCTGAATACTACTCCAAACGGGGACACTGAGGTGATGGGCCACTCCAGGCTAAACATTCTGCCACGAGAACCAAGCTCTGGCTGGATTGAGTCTGTCATCATTAGACAGGACCTGCGAGGGGCTGGGTACGGCCGCCACCTCATGAACAAGACTGAGGAATATGCTAGAATATGTGGCTTCAGCATCATCTACCTGTCAACCCATGACCAGCAGGTGTTCTATGGCAAACTTGGCTATGAATTCTGTCCCCCTGTCTGTATCTATGGAGGACCGGTTAACAAACACCTCTTACCAAAGCAGTTCATAACACCACAAATAACTAAAGGTATTGAAGCAATGTCACTGAACACAAGTGAGGTAAGGAAGGACAACAAGTGCCAGCCAGCCATGCAACACAAGGCATCATCACCAGCTACTCCTACACCACCTGGTCTGGCCCCACATCCTGCTCCACCCCCTCCTCCTCCTCTTCCTGCATCATCAAAACTGACTAAAGAAAATATTACAAAAATAGGGCCATCTTCTATGACAAAAATGTATATGAAAAAGCATTTATAACACAATAAATTCAATTAATTCGCGCATTGTATGTTTTATAATTGTTTTCCAAAACAAGGCCTTCTAGTTTTCCTACTGTAAACCACGAAATTCTCTTAGAACTGTAATTTATCAAACCTTAAAGCTATTTCATGCCCACCCTGCCAGCAATGGTGTGCATGCATGTTCAGTAACAACTCATGAGGTGTTGTATTAAAGAAACCACAGAAATAATGGTGAAACGCTGTCAACACATTTCCTGCATTCGAAAACTACCAGTGATGCTTTCCCTATTACCTGACGTCAACATTCTAGTTTTAATTTTAACCTTAAAAGTATGAAATATACAATGTGAAAAGATTACTGTTCCATGATAAAGAAGCGGAATATAGAGTGATTGAAAGGGTCAAATACAGCACCATAAATGTTTTGGCCACATAGAAAGAATCCAAAGGAGTAAAATGACAAGAGAATAAATAGTTTGTGAAGAAGGTGTGAATGAAATTGTGGATCCTAGGAGAGGAAGGTCAATTGTAAGGTGGAAGGATCAGGTGAAGTAGTATAAGCATGAAAGAGTTGTAAATAGAGGGAAGGATTGAACTAGCAAGGAAGTATTATTTGGATAGGGAGAGGTGAAGGATCTTCTGTCATGGTCATCCCCTTATGGGAAATTATAGATAGATAGATTGCATGGGTCTAGGAGTGTCAGAAATTATTTGTGGATTTTCGTCATTCGCAGAGATCTGTGTCCCCTAAACTCTGCAAATGTTGGGTGTTATTTTTACCACGCATATGTTCCCTCAACATTTCACCTCGGATGTAGTGACCACACCAATGCAACACAACTTGCCACACTCAAAGATTGGCTTATAATATTTTTGATGATGTCATGTGAGCAGTTAGTTGCATACATAGCAATGGCCGAGTGAATACTGTCACCGAGGACTCTACGGTATATTCCACTGCTTCCTCCATTGCCCGCTTACGACAATACATTATACCATCCGCCACTCCAATTATGCAGAACTTTTGCAGGAGGGTAATATGGCTCAAACATTTTACTCTACTTAGTATGTGGCTGTGAGTCTCCGTCAGGTCCTTGAGCATCATGTGTCCTGTAGGAAACATGTGCCAACAATGAGAGGAGAAAGGAGGGAACTGAGGAGAAAAAGTAATATAACGGTGAGGAAAATGGTGAAAAATGAGAAGGACGAGGAGCAATTTTGGTGACGGCAGAGCATTCCCCCCCACAAAAAATGGAGAAAGAGAAGGAAACATTACTTCCAGCAACACAATATTTGGTAGCAGCCTCTTGGATCTGTTCGGCAGCATCTCACGTCGGTTGTGCTAGATTTACTGTTAAAGAACACTCATGACCATCAGAAAATGTGCAAAACTATCTTTCTGGCAGGGTAGCTGTCGAGAGATAGTGGGATAGAGTGTTCAGTTATAAGAGAATGAAAGAGGATTATATAGAGGTGAATGAGGACATTGGGCAACGGCTGCAGTGATGAGTATGAGGCCCTGAATGAACGAGTTGAAGTATGCATGCGTTATTATTAATTTCCGACAGGTAGTGTGATCAGTGAAAATTTTGTAAATAGTAAGAGCAACAAGCTGAGGGTAGCCATAACCATCAACTGTTTAATGGCATAAAGTTAAGTAATACCAATATTTACCCCTTATTAATATCAGCATAAATGAAAAGCTATATGAGCCAGTTTTCTTGGACCAACAAGAAAAGAAATAGAAAAAAAGTTAAGAAAGAAAGAACAGGTGAAGGATTAACTAATAGACTGAATTTGAAGTGAAACCAGGTAGGTGAGCCAGTCATCTTTACCTGCTTGTGCCCAGGTTAATTAGTCACCTCAACACACAACATATAGACACTTAATAATATCCTAGGTGCTGTATATAACTAATAAACCGAATCAACTGGTTAGTATAGTTATTAACGTATCTAACTTTACAACAGTGATCGTCTTGGCAATAGGATTAACAGTCTTTTAATACTAGTTATTTATCTCTTTTCAAGCATTATTTTCCAGTATCCTTTCTCTCCAGAGCACCACACAGCCTTCATGGTCTTATAGATATCAGTAATGAGTAGTAAAATAAGGTTAAAATGCTTGAAATCATACCTTTTTATCCTGACCTCTTTCCTGTCTTCCTTCCTCCTGTGAGCTGTGACAAATATTCCTCCGTTTTCTTTCCAACCTTAATTTATTTATATTTTCTTATGAATTTTATCTCTCATATCTTTCTTCCCTCCACGAATCTTATAAGTTTATTACTACATTCCTTTTTCTTGGAAGTTATATGTTGATTGAAGTGTTTTCTTGTCTTAATGCAGCTTATATGAGGTAATTATTGTAACAACCTCATACACTCGTTAATGGTAGTTAATCGTAATAACTGTTGTCGTGGCGTTGTTACCTTCAGTCTAAATAATGACGTGACTGATTGACACATTGAGATACGTAAGTATGAAGGTTGAACACAGTAAGAAAAAAAGGCAAATATAATAACGAGCTAACCACTGTAATGCAGGTCGAGAGGGAGGGATCGAGGGAGGTGAGGGTGGATGCGTGATATTTTGAAAGACATGACACGGGATCAAACTGATAGTAAGGAACAGTGAAGAAGAAGAAGAAGAAGAAGAAGAAGAGATTAGGGTAAAGTTATGAAATGATTGCTGATTGAAAGAAAAATAAATTATAGGTTAAATTAGAGAAAATAATATCGTCATTAGAAAGTGAACCAAGCAATAACATGATGGGACTCAGACGGATGTAACACTAGAAATTGACTTTAGAAACATGGAGAAACGTTGCTGCCTTAAAGTTGATAGATACTCCAGTTACCGAACCAGAAAGTTTTTGGCAGTAGTCGGTCAATGCACGTGGGATTGAAATTAAAGGCAAACTAAAACTATGCGTCAGTCATGTCTACTGTCGCGGGACTGGACAACATGACCTGCTAGGGGACACTAGGTTGAAACACATGGTTAACTATTACTTACAGGCTTCCCATAGTCCAAGGCGGTGAGCTGGAATTCCAACCAAAAGCAAGCAGGTTCTGGCTGTCTATTTGCATCATGACTGTCCTTCGTATGTTCGTTTTAGTTTGCCACTTGAGGGAGTGGCGACTAGCGTGGACTCAATGTTAATGAAGACGATCTACACTTGACTGTCTGTCCTACTCCTCCACACGTGTTCACTCCATTTACAGTTCTTATTGTTGTTGTTTAGGGCAACAACGATCCTTGGGCTGTTATGTGCCCTTGTGGAGTCCTGTGAAGCTATCACAGATGGAAAAGTTGTCTTGTCTTCTTGAGGAAGGCGCAGCTAGGTGAGGCGGATGATGGCGGGTCGTCGAGAGTGGTGAAAGTTTGCTGCCGCGAGCAGGATGAGGTGGTCGAATCATGGAATGTGGTAATGTTCAGGACTTGGAGTTGGCTGCGTAGTATACTACACGGTGGGAGTGGAAGCATGGACAGTGCAGCAGGAAATGTTCAATGGTCTCAGGGACTGTTTGACACCAGGGACATGGCCATGACATGGGACAGATGCAGGCGGTGAATGTAGACTGGAAGTGTTATGTTTACAGTGTCCTGCGGCACGTTTCTTTGTCTCGATCACCCCTTCGAGTCTTTTGGAATTAGTCTATTATTTTTCATTGTTAATCCTATATTATTCTTTTGATATTGTATCTGTATTGTCTGTTTTCAATATATATATATATATATATATATATATATATATATATATATATATATATATATATATATATATATATCTTTACCTGCAGAATGGGTTGTCGGGATTGGGAGGAGAGGTTTCTGCACAAAATGTATTATTATATTTATTTCCTTCATTTGTTCGCCATATCATAAGAATGCCTTTGTAAGCTTGGATACAACAATATTACAAAAATATTAATTGCTCACCACATTTTACGTGAGGCTTTTAAAGTTTATGGATCATGATAAATGGAAAAGCAGAGTTTTTATTCCATATCTGATGTTTATTCCTAGAAACTCTAAACTCACAATCTTCCCTTCCTGAGTCTTCTTCAGTGTATGATGCTGCACTACTTATGTATTCATGGTATACTTATATTTCTATATTTTGTATTCTATGATAGATGGTCATCAAGAATAGCTAAACTGGAAAACATATTTAAATTTTCAAGTGGTGAATTCATTAGAAATATATTGGCACGTAGGTATACCTACTATTTGTTATGTATGTCTGGCTATATAAAAAAGGAATGGTCTATCAGGGCAAATGGAGGAATGCTCTGACAGCTTTGCATTCCTGAACATCATGTTCCTATATTTATCAGAACGAAAACTTGATAGTCATGTGTCAATCACCATGTCTGTTGTAAAGGCTATGAATATAATCATGGAAAAAAATATCAGATGTTTATTTAGATTTATTGTCTCTCAAACTTTGGGCCGGACACCACTAACACTGCTCAGTACACCGCCCTGTCATCACTCATGTTGCTGGGGAAGGGGTAAGAAATTTGTGCTCTTAAACCAGTAAGGTAAAAATTTGGTCTCACAGAAGTCAGCTTCACATAAGTATATCTCTATTGTCACATATATAGACAATTATTGTCACCATATTCCACAACAACAAAAATATTCGTTAAAATAATTTACCCATATTAAAATAAAACAAAGATCAATAGTAATGAGCATATCTGACGGTAGAACAAAGATTGGATACCCAATTCAAAACGGAGGGAAAATTGTTGAAGTCACTTGAAGCAAACTTAGGAATGAGATCCTTAAACTAACAGTTTGTTACATTGGTAAACTTTTCACATAACAACATAAGAAAAGTATCTATTACTTCACATCTATCCTGATATACATTTATATACTTATATATGCCTTACAGAAAGACAATGAATACTCTTCTTCATGAAACAAAGTTGAGTGAGCTCCAAGTTATTGGTTTTCACTCCCATTGTTTCAAGTACAAACCTTCATCATGCTCACCTGTTGCTCAAACACTGGACTGTGATGTGCATGATGGCAGGAAGTTGCTTTCACAAGGCCATCCACCTTATAATTTATTGGAAAATACTACTGTAAATCTTACATACATTTCAGCAGACTGACCCTGAGGCTTAACTCAGCTGCCTTTCTGGTCCACAGTCCAGCATCTTCACCTTGAGACTGCATGACAAAGGTGCCTGAGTGCCATCGGTGGCAGGAAAGCATGTAGAGTCTACCCACAATGGTTTCAGTATTCCTGGCTGGGATACTGTGGCCCAGATGAGAGACAAGTTTCTATGTAACACGATCGATTCTGAGACTTACATGTAATGTCAATAAAGCTGCTTTTTCAGTCATGTATAAAACAGGAGCACAAGAGTGACTACATTGACATCTCAGGTCTCAAAATATATTTTGATATGACTTCACTTCCAATCTTAAATCGGCAACACTTTCAAAATTTTTGATCATTCATTGGAACTGTCTACTTGCTGTCATTCTTTGAGTCATGAACATGAAAAAGACAATTAATGGAGGTATTTGCTAGCTATAGTATTTACCTAAACTGCTGATACTCAAAGCCTCCTACTGGGCTAATCGCTGCGTGGGCGGCCAGAGGACCCACAGTGGCCATGGCCTGGCCTGGGAGGGTGCTACGCCTCGTCTAGTTGCAACTCAGGAGAGAAAACTAGCCTAGAGTAATTTCTATGGAGCATAATGCTACCATCATGAAAACAGAAACTGTCTAGAGGTTGATACTGATATGATTTAGATACAGTATTATTCTTTACATTTTAAAAGCATACCAGGAGGAGTTTTCACCTGTTATCCAAGAAGTTAAAACTCAAGACTCTTTAGGCCTTTAAATAACAATACCAGAGTGAAGAATAAAAAAACTGCATAACTAATTAATATAATTTACATCAGCCTAGTAACTAAGGAAGACAATTACTGACTAAACTAAAGTGAAACATAACACAATCTGTTCTTGTACTAGTGGTCAACAGGGAGGCCAGCCAGGCTGTTGGATGCTTGATGCATATTTGAACCATGATTCTTTTTTTGTCTCAATTGCACAATTAAATTATATATTAATTTGTACAAATTTCATCAAAAGAAGTCTGAATGAAAGTAAATTGCTGTCCATAATTAGTCATACACACTTGCAAAATAAAGAATAAGTGCCATCTTGTAACACTGTTTTGTTTTGACAATTCTATAATCAATTCATAAATGTTCAAATGATATGGAAGTGAATGTTAGCTTTTGTTATAACAGAGATTAGTAAAACCAACATTCTCAGTTAATGCCAGAGACTAGCTACATATTCTAGCTATATAATCTATATAATCCATATTTACCAGCCTACACCATCTTCTCTACACTAACATTTTGATGATAATACATACATGGACAGGCCAAAATTTTTAATCAACTGATTGTTACAAGTTAATGGAAAAATAGAAAATTATTACACTTAAAAATCCATTCACTGACGGCTCCGTGTGATCAATGGCTGGCGCTGGAACAAATGACTGCCACTGAATGAGCAAACACACACAGTTGCACCCAAGATACAAAATACCTTCATCATACAACAAGCACTAAAAAAGCATCTTCCAGCTGTTCAACTGAAATTCTTACACTTCACTCTAGCTCCAGCACTGTGGGGTGGGAGCTGCTTCTTCTTCAGTAAATGTCAGAGCAGCATCACAGTGAGACAACAAAACACTGTGTATCTGGCGGCTGCTCTCGTGCCCTCTCTGCTACATTCTCTTTCCAGCTTGGGGTCAGCTCCGTCATCCATTTCTCTGATTGTCCTCTCAGCAAAGACTTGTGACCCTGGAGACTCAGCTGCCAGAGTCCTGTGCCTATCCATCCAACCCAGCAGTACCTTGGTGGAGCCACACACACACAGGACACACAGGACACACACAACTTAGATACCTATGTCCTTACAGGGTTGTTGCTCGCTCCAATAACTCATTGACGAATTTCTGAAAGACAAGAAATAACATAAGTTCCTGAAAAAAGTTTTATTATCATAAATCAATTGTGGGCACAAAACATGCCAAGTTAGATGTGAAGTCAAAGAAGGTAGATATTTCTAGGAACAGCCACAACACAAATAAGATCATGTGATCACGACAGTCCTTGCTGCTAACAACCTTTATCATCTTCGACTTAGGTTAAGGATTGCTTATACAGAGCAGCTGCTTAACAAGACTGTAACCAAGAATTCCTTCAAGGAGAGAACAAGTGTACAAAGAAGCAAGAAGAAACATGATATTGATGCTGCTTATCTAATTATAGTATTGGTTTCATCACCCATTTCTAATTTCTATCTTTAGTAAAGTTTGCTGAAAAAGCTGATACGGATGTAATGATATCAGTTTAAGATATCCCACATGGACCTACGTGGGATAATTGTGGGGGGGGAATAAAATGTATATTAGAATAAAATTAACTCCTCGCATCATTAAAAAAATACTTTGACGAATTTGGTTTCTGTAGCATCCTATCACTTAATATGAATGACTTAAATTTAGTCTTATTTAAAGATTGAAGTTGTAAGAATGCAAGTGTGCAGAAAGAACCATCAAAACTTTGAGAATATCAGTAAATTTCTATAATTATACAGACACTTCAACAAGATATTTATGTTGCTTGAGGACCTAAACTAAAAGATGCCATTCCTAGCCCCCATGACTTACACAGATGACCAACTTACCTCCACTTTATCCTTGGTCTGTTTACAATCAGCCAAGGCGTCCCACAGGTACTTCCTCTTCTTGAGTTCCCCATCCACGTCCAGGAGCTCATCAAGGTCCAACTCCTTCTCTTCATATTTACCCTCTTGCTGCAGGGAAAATAAATATCAATGTTGACTTGCATACATTTGTTATCTTTGAATTTTTCTCCCAATAGACTTTCCCTATTCTATTTTTTTTTTAATGTATTTAGAAGTTATTACAACTAATAAGTATTGGCAATCTTCTTCATTTCACTAGACTGTAATTAAGCTTATGTTATTATTGTTAGTAATTATGGTTGACATTATTAATCTTTTTATATACAATTTAAAGGTTGATACATAATTCACAAATATCCTGAACTTCCTTTTATTTCTCCTTTTATTTAAAATTATGGCATTGGTATTTTATTATATTCACAGTAAGACCATTCATAAGAGATACAGTAATCCTAAAAATACGACACGGCAAATGTATTTCACAACTGCAATCAAGAGGTTATACTTAATTAATCATACATGTCACGACTAAGAAAGAACAATCAGCATACCGTAATATTCTAAATCATATAATATACAAACTAAATGAGGTTAAACATATAAAAAGAAACAATGAAAACTCCTGATTTTTCCCTAACTCCCTACCCACCCATCCCCAAATACACCTTTTCCCTCCCTAAATATTGCTTCAACTCCATCACCTACCTACCCTTCCTGCCTTCAACTCTCCCCTCCTCTCCTTGTTAAGAGTCACTCCCACAATTCCCCTTGCCACTCTTCCCTTCCATTCCAATATGCTCTTTTCACTTCTATCTTCACTATTTCCTTTCTGTCACTCTCTCCTGCCTTTCCTCCCCATACACGTCATGTCATATCTTGTCAACTCCATCATGTCTATTCTAACACTCCTCCTGTTTGGGAATATGTTGTGTTAAAATTAGGTTCTGACTCCAAATATTTTTTTCCCTTATTCATCATCATTTTCCTTATTGTCCTTAACATTCGCGACTCTTTTTTTTTTCAATATCAAAGTAAAGTAAGTAGTTACCGCCTTATTTTCGATATTCTTTACGTTTTCCTTCGCATTTGGCTACGTAAGGCTGTTTGGATTTTTCAGTTTACATCTAAAATTCAAAGCAGACTAATAACTTAAAACTCTAGCTTGGTAGTGTGTATGTATACGCTACTTTAACGTTCTCTATTGGCAGCTGGATCGCTTACGTTCGAAGCTTCGTGTTCGTCCCTTCGGAGTCTCGCCTTCCACTCCTTGGGATAGTTGGGCCATTAAAATCGTGCCTTGTTTCCGGTCCATTAGCGATTACGGGACGTCACCTGACACCCTCTGGACCCCTGCCAAGCCCAGTCGCAGCAGTGGGTGAGGACAAGGAACGATGAGGAGGTGGAACAGGAAAAATGTGAGGAAGACAGGGACAAGAAAGAATCGTGGAAGGAAATGAATTGAGACAACGGTGTTAGTTTTTCTTCTTTTTTCTATCGTATTATCGTATTGTAAAAATGGATGACTAACAGCACCGTTGACTGTGGAAGAGCATACGGAACGGTGTAATAATAACAATAACAATAATAATAAAAAAATAATAATAATAGTGATGATGGAAAATATCCTTGCTCCACCAGCACCGTGTTTTTCCTTTATCCTCATCCGCTTCCTACTTCCTTGCCTACACTATCGACTTCCCTGTCACCATGTTATACCCTCCTAGCCTACCTTCCTGCTATCCTCTCCCCGTGTCCTCATCTTCCCACTTCCACGCCACCACCACCGAGAGAAGGAGACACTCGCTTCTGTATTCAAACATATACATGGATGCATCGTAAACACTTATATGTGTACACGTGCCGCCAACTAGCTAGGCATTCACACACCGAAAGACTATGACCAACCATTCAGCCAGGAAGTGAGTGAGACTAGTCAGCCAACCAGCCAGCGAGCCATATAAAGCCATCAGGAAGTTAGACGAGGCACTCAGCCAGCCAACCAGGAAGTCAGTAAGACAAGACAGCCAATCAGACAGTCAGAATGCGAGTGAAAACCGCCAACATACCCTCCAGAATGTCAGGAAGTTAGACAAGATAGCCGCCAGCTACACACAACAGTCAGAAGGCAGTCAGTTACTTATCCAGGAAGTGAGACAGTCAGACAGGAGAGTCAGCTATCCAACTAGACTTAGAATTCAGTAAAATGTTAGAACAGTCATCTAGTTACTCACAAGATCACCCATCCTTCTAACCCATGCATCCACTCACCCATACACTCACCCATACAGTCATCTAGTCACTTACCGGCGCCGGGTAGAGGGACTGCAGCTGGTCAAACATCCACATTTCCACGTTAAGTCTCTTCCGAATAAGCGACATCTGGTGGGCGCCATACTTCGCTGTGAGGTATTTCTCCTTCCTCTCCTTCACCTCCCCGATCTGAGCGAACTCCACATGCAGGTTGCTCCTTGGGGGTCCTCCACGCCCTCGATCCGGGGAGCCGCCCATGGGTCTTCCTGAGGTATACGAGGCCACGCCCACTTCCATGCCGCTCTATTGGGGGTGAGAGAGGGAGAGAAAGGAATTACCGAGCGGAATCTGGGCCAGCAGGAGGAAGCTGCCGCGTTGGGGAAACAAAGGAGGGATGGAAGGGGACATACAGAGAGGAAGGGAAGGAAAGCGACGGGGTAAGGAAAGAGGAAGGTTGTGTGTGTGCAAATGACATGTTTGATAGAGTGAAAATGGATGAGAGAGAGAGAGAGAGAGAGAGAGAGAGAGAGAGAGAGAGAGAGAGAGAGAGAGAGAGAGAGAGAGAGAGAGAGAGAGAGAGAGAGAATATTTGTGTGTGTGTGTGTGTGTGTGTGTGTGTGTGTGTGTGTGTGTGTGTGTGTGTGTGTGTGTTTATGTGTGTATGTGTGTGTGTATATGTGTGTGTGTGTGTGTGTGTGTGTGTGTGTGTGTGTGTGTGTGTGTGTGTGTGTGTGTGTGTGTGTGTGTGTGTGTGTGTGTGTGTGTGTGTGTTTGTGTAGTAAGTGTACTCGTACCCATCAGAAAAAAAACGAAAAAAAGACTATTTGTAAGCCGATCTGAAGGTAAATAAAAGGTAAAAATGTTGAAAAGTCTACTTGTAGCATCACTCTAGCTCATTAAAATCAGCTGCGCCTTCTATTCCTAATTTATTCTTTAGTTTTCTCTTCCTCTTTCTGCGTTCCTCATCTACATCTTCTTTTTCATTCATCTTCACTTCCTCCTCCTCCTCCTCCTCCTCCTCCTCCTCCTCCTCCTCCTCCTCCTCCTCCTCCTTCATGTACTCCAGCAGGCTTGAGGGCCGCAAGTTACCCCACACACTCACTCTCTACACACACACACACACACACACACACACACACACACACACACACACACACTCTCTCTCCTCCCACACACGCGGTCCCACAACAGATGCAGAGAGCCACCAGCTGGAGGGGGACGCAGCCGCTGAAGGGAAAGGAACGGACGCGGACGGAGGAAGGAAATGGGCAAAGAGCACTACTAGAGATAACAGATAGAAGAATGAAGAGTGCAAGAAAGCAGGAGATAGCAAGAAGGTGATTGGCAACAGGATGGGCGTTGCGATACTGTGTGTGTGTGTGTGTGTGTGTGTGTGTGTGTGTGTGTGTGTGTGTGTGTGTGTGTGTGTGTGTGTGTGTGTGTGTGTGTGTGTGTTTGAACTACTATAAGGCAGTTTTCCGATCCCAACACCACACTACTGCCGTCTTCCTGGTTATTAGGGCAGCAATAGAAGAGCGGTGTGACTATCGACCAACACACACACACACACACACACACACACACACACACACACACACACACACACACACACACACACACCATATCTCTCTCTCTCTCTCTCTCTCTCTCTCTCTCTCTCTCTCTCTCTCTCTCTCTCTCTCTCTCTCTCTCTCTCTCTCTCTCTCTCTCTCTCTCTCTCTCTCTCTCTCTCTCTCTCTCTCTCTCTCTCTCTCTCTCTCTCTCTCTCTCACCCGCACCCGACTTAAAGGTGATCCAGCCGCCGCCACCGTCGCCCCGTTGCCAGGCTAAGGTAGTAGTGGTGGTGGTGGTGGTGGTGGTGGTGGTGGTGGTGGTGGTGGTAATCCCCGCCCTGCCCCGCCTTCGTCTGTACCTCTGAAGCACGGCCAGGTCGCCCCCTTCACCCTCCCGCCCACCCACACACACACACACACACACACACACACACACACACACACACACACACACACACACATACACACACACACACACACACACACACACACACAACAAACGTAGTCCACCCACGCACACCCAGTTCCTCATCGTCCGTGTAAGTAGGTTTTCTTCTTGCATTACCTCTGTAGTTGCTCCATGCAATTCCCTTCTATTCCATTCCGCTCCATTGTGTTCCGTTCCTATACTCGTCCCATTCCAATCTTGCACACCAACCATCCAAAAGCAATTCCCACACATGCATACCACTCCTCCTCCTCCTCCTCCTCCTCCTCCTCCTCTTCCTCCTCTTCCAGCTCGTTCTTCATCCTAATGGCACCCAAACTCTGCCTACTTCCCACAGTAATTAACGCTTGCCCTCCTGCCTTATCCCCCCCTGCACCCCCTGAGTCACCTATCCCCTCATGATTCCAGTAGCCTCGCCCCTTTCCCCACACCATCCCCCTCCCTCCCTCCTTCCCCTCCCAGTCATGAAGAGAGCAGCAACATCCTCTTATAGTGGAAGGGAGGGCGAGTTTGCCGAAATTTGCTTCGTGTGGGGATGAAAAAAAGGAAAAATAAAAGGAAAAGAAAAGAAAAGAAAATTGTTGAAGAGGAATTTGTTTCAGGAGGAACGACAAGGTGAGGTTGAAAAAAAAATAATAAATCTTGTGGTGTGACCTACTTGTGTGGCGAGGCGTGACCACTG
>JAXIVD010005252.1:0-25000 GCA_036785275.1 Cancer borealis | reverse complement strand
GCAACTATGAAATAATACACCTGAACTACTATTACTACTACAGGCACTACTACTACTGCTACTGCTTCTCCTTCAGGTCGTACATTTTACCACCATCACAACCACCACCAATGCTACTTACCACGGTACCAACAAGCATCACAAAGGTGTACTACATGTTCCTTCCTCCATTAGTCATGAAATCCCAACACACAAAATCGCTCACACAAAAAAACCTGCAGCAACAGCGGCAGACCTTTCACATGACACGCAGCTTAAGTTCGGGTCTTGGACTGAGGTTTACTTTACCGCCATGCCTGTCGGACCCACGAATCGCATGACAGCGGGCAGTCAGGCCTTGGAGGTCCTCAAATTGCAGGTGTTGGGGGGGATGGGGTTTATTTGGGTCAACACCTGGCGTGGGAGTCTGGAATTAGGCAACAAATACCTGGGGCGCCGCGCGGAAAACGAGCCAAAGAATTCGAGACATTTGAGTCGAGGTTTCTATCCGTTTTGTTTTTCGCTTTGTTGTTGTGGACGCTTTGAACATTTTTAATCTGGTTGGAATTTCGGTTGACGTCCAGGTGATGTCCATTGTTGAGAAAGTGAGGCCGGGTTTTTTTTTTTCGCGTTTTTGACTTTTCGGGCGATAGTGAACTAGTTGGGTCGTGTTTCGTAAATTGGGAATCGGCTCACTGTTTGGGGGGAGGGCGGGGGAGAGAGAGAGAGAGAGAGAGAGAGAGAGAGAGAGAGAGAGAGAGAGAGAGAGAGAGAGAGAGAGAGAGAGAGAGAGAGAGAGAGAGAGAGAATGTGTGTGTATGTGTGTGTGTATGTGTGTGTGTGTGTGTGTGTGTGTGTGTGTGTGTGTGTGTGTGTGTGTGTGTGTGTGGTATGAGGGTTGGGTGAGAGACCATAATTCTGTCCTGATACCATCGCGTCGCTTCAGTCGCAATTTACTGCCCTGGACCCAACACCACATTGCTTATTTTGTCTGAATCCCTTCCACTCACTCTCCTCTTCCTTCTTTACTCTACCATCCCTTTCCATGGCACACTCCTCCTCCTCCTCCTCCTCCTCCTCCTCCTCCTTCCCCTCCTTCTCCGTCTTTCTCATATTCTTCCCATATTCTTTTTTCCAGCTTTAAAGAACTGCAGATTAGTCTAGAGCACTAAAGGAGATAACCTCATTATAAGCTAACAGGCTTTCGTCTATTTGTCACGCCTACGCTCCTCCTACGACTTCTCATTATTATCATTATCATAATCATTATTGTTATCTTCCTCATCATCATACTTTCTTCCTCCACGTCCTCTTATTCTTCCTCCTCTTCCCGGTACTGCTACTGCGCTACTGCTACTGCTGCTACGCCCGTCTAACTTGCCTGGCTGCGGAGAAACTGATCTTGAAAGTTGCTCGTTAACCCGCTGGCCTGTCCACCCACCTGCCTGTCGCCCGCCGGGAAAACTCTTGCACTGACGATAAATCCACCGCTTTATCTCGGGTGTTGGCTTACTGTTGTGCTTCTGGAAATCATCCCTTGAGTGCGCCATTTTTCTTTCTCACACTTTCAGGGAATTTTCGTCAAAAGTACAATAAGGAAAGAAGTTGTAAAAAAAAATATGCCTATTAAGATTTTTTATGATGAATTTGATACCTGGGAAAATTGTGGTAACGTTATCCTTTCATCTTCCTTCTATCTCCCTCCCTTTTTCCTCCTTCTCCCTTCCCAGCGAGGCGTTCACTGTCCTCTGCCCTCCACTGTTGTGTCCGGCCCAGCATCCATCACCTTCATAGTCATCCCGGAGTCTCCCATTAACCACCACTGCAAGTCTTTATCACCTTGTGTGTTTGGACGCAGAGGCATGACGCGCGGGTCCCAGGTGGCGAGGCGGCGGAGAGTGACTGAGTGAACACGGCGTCTCGAGGATCTGTGAAGCATGGCACTCCCAGGATCCTTCACCTCTCTCATCCTCCTCCGCCTCCCTCCCCTCACTATGTACTGCTATCCGGGCCTTGCACCTACATGGAAGACGAGTTGTTTTGAAGTCACTGCTGTACGACGGGGGTAACGATGCGACTGTCAGGTGATGGAGAAAACTATATTGAAGAGAAAATGTGATGAAATTTTGTCGTCGTCCGCTCGTATGTTAGCAAAGATAGTGTAGAGTAGGTAGGATCAAGACTTTCTATTTACTGGATCGACCAAAGTTGTGGTGACGATAAAACAATGTAGTTCGTGATATAAAGAAATCCTGCAAAAGGTGAATTATTGATTTGTTTCATTTACACAAGCCAAGTAAACACGACCGAGACCTTAAAGCAAAATAATGAAAACTAAACCAGAAATAAAAGTTAATGTCACTTGAAAAAAAAGACCTGAAGAATAATTCTAAACTCCTGAAGCAAATTTCTATTTTTGAATAGCTACATTGTATATCATTTACGTACTATAGCGTTCTTGGAGCCTGAAATTCACGAGTAAAACGCCTGGCTGCTACATGTTGGCAAATTACAGATGCACTTGAGGCTCTTCACCAAGACAGACTGTGACGCACCGGGAGCCCAACACAACCACCTCCAAAGACGAGCCTCGGTTCTTGGCCCTGATGACAAACGGCACCAGGAAGGTCATTACAGCCTCGGGAGTAGCATTCAGCGGGCCTCAGCTGCTCCCCAAGTCCGCCTTTAATGGCACAATTACGACGGGCATGTACTGGCCATCTGTCACCCGGATTGGCCCCGCGGAGGGTCGGTGCACTGCGTCTTGCGAATGGCACTTATTTCCAGTAGTCAATTATTTCACTTCAGGTGTCGCCTTAATTGGCTATCCGTCTGTCTGTATGTGTGTGTTTGTGTGTGTGTGTCTGTGTGTGTGTGTGTGTGTGTGTGTGTGTGTGTGTGTGTGTGTGTGTGTGTGTGTGTGTGTGTATGTGTGTGTGTGTGTGTGTGTGTGTGTGTGTGTGTGTGTGTGTGTGTGTGTGTGTGTGTGTGTGTGTGTGTGTGTGTGTGTGTGTGTTTGTTTGTGTGTTTGTTTCTTCAGCTTTCTTTTTTCTAGTTTGTCTCGTTTCTTATTCTAAATGTATATCTATCTATTCTCTCTCTCTCTCTCTCTCTCTCTCTCTCTCTCTCTCTCTCTCTCTCTCTCTCTCTCTCTCTCTCTCTCTCTCTCTCTCTCTCTCTTTCTCTCTTCCCCCCCTCCCCACACGGTCCGCTGGTATACAAGCAGTGTACTCGTTACTGGGTCAGCTGCTTCCACTCTCCCGAGATATATGAGACATGGCCGGGGAATATTACTTGGCGCTAAGGTGCAGCCACGGTGAGACGCACACGCTAGCCGAGATCAATTTCACGCTGCTGTTCCCAAGACATCACAAGCAGCGAGGGAGAAGCAACAGCAGTCATCTCCACCACCACCACCACCACTACTACTACTACTACTCCCACTACCACCACTACTACTACTACCACTCATCTCCGTCATAACCAACACCTTTCACTGTTTTCGCTGCCGCCGTCACCCTCTTTCCACACCACTATTTTACACCTTTGTCTTTCTCTCTCCTTTATCACCACAGTCATTATAACTATCAACGCCAATCACACGCACCTCCTCCTCCTCCTTAGCTACTGCACCGCCACCTTCGCCAACACTGCTGCTGCTTCTACCGCGACCACCAACGCCTCCCGACCCCCATTTCCAACTCCGGCCATCACACTTATCACTATTACCATCACTAGCTGCCACAACCACCACCACCACCACCCCCATCTATTATCGGTGCTCCCTCGAGGAAAACAGCGGGGAGGAGTTACTCGTATGAAGGGTGGAGGACAATATTAGGGATAAGGTTCCATTACTAGGAGTGAAGGAACGTTGAAGGGATGATCAAGGGATGAGGGATAAGTGATAGAATTAAGAGACTGGCATGATGGGATGGCAGACAAGGCAACAGACAACCTATCAAGAACGAGAGATCAATGTGAGGAGGAGATACGGTATCAAGGGGTGAGGGAGGGAGGAAGAGTAAAAAAGAAACGAAGGTGAAGATAGGAACGAGGGAATGGTGTCAGGTAGTGAGTGAGCAGTGTCAGGGTGTGTGGGGACAAATTGAGATAATGAAAAGGGAGTTGGCGGGCAAGATATACAGGAGTCATGCTGGCGTGTAAGGGGATGAAGAACCGATGTATTTAAAGGCAACATGAGGAGGGAGCAAGAGGCGTTATGTGGGGAGGAGCTTGCTTGGACTAGGGACACACCTCACAAATCACCGCTAAACGTCAGCAGTGTCAGTTGTCCTCGGTACACATGGGTGCTGACGACCTCCTCCTCCTCCTTCTCCTCTCCCTCTCTGGACTGTTTGTGGTGGGCCGTCCTAGTGTGGTGTGGAAAGCGGGTGGGAAAATATATAGCATGAATGTTGCGTTGTATTTGTTGTTGCGGTGGTAGTGGTGGTGGTAATGGTTGTGGTAGTAGTATTAATATTAGTATTAGTGGTAGTGATTGTGGTGTTGGTAGAAGTATAATTCTTCAAATTGTCATTGTTATTTTTAGTAGTATTATTTTCTATATAATTATCGTTATTATTATTATTATTATTGTTATTATCATTATTACTATTGATAGTATCATCATTTCATTATTATTACAATTATCATCATCATCATCATTGGTAATCAGTAGTAATAGTAGTAGTAGCAGTAGCAGCAGTAACAGCAGCAGCAGCAGCAGCAATAATAATAATAGTAGTAGTAATGGTAGTCATTAATACATGAAGACTCCCAAGTGTGAAGACCTGAGGGTGTACTATTATTATTTTTACTACTACCTCCGTGTCAGAGACCCATCTGTCTGCACCAAGGCATTACTGAGCTCATTGTCTCTAGCATGGAGGCGTACACTCCACACTTTCTGGGGCGATTGCCTCTAATATGAAAACGTGCCTTCCACACTCTTTATTTAACACGATTTTGTTTTACCGATAAAGAGGCCGACAAAACATATTTAAAAGTCCGCTAACACTGCTACTGCAAAATAAAAGTTTAAAAGGATTGGCCAATATAGCTTTGAATATGACTTGATCCTGCTCTCTTGAAAGTATTCAACTCGTAGGGAGGTGAAAAAAAATACAATTAGGCAGAGAGTTCCAGAGTGTACTAGTGAAAGGGATGAAAGAGTGTAAAGATACTGGTTAATTCTTGCATTAGTGTGGTGGACAGAAAAGGGATGAGAGTAAGTGGAAAGTTTGTGCAGCAAGCCCATATATGAGGTTGGGAGGGTTGGTGTTAGCAAGTTCAGAAGAGCAGTTACCATAAAAAATAACGGTACAAGGCAGGAAGAGATGCCACGTTGCAGTAAAGTGTGAGAGATTGAAGTAGCTTAGATAAAGGAAGGCAGTTGATGAAGCACCACAAACTGTACTTTCTCCAGTGGTGTCAAGAGTCAACGTAGTGAGGCTGCTCATTGAAAGTACCATAGCTTTCCATAGCCTGAAAACCTTCTTGTCCTTTTCTAACTTATTGTCATCTACTTTCCTGAACTTGTTTTGTTCATATATTTACCAAAGATGCACAGGCTTCATTTTTCTTACATATTTTTTAGCCTTCGTTGAACATCCTTTCGTTGTGAGAAAATAATAGTATAAGTAAAGCTTCCACGTGTCTGCCACCAACGATATGACACACGAGCTAATTTATGCGTGCAGCCATGTGTGTGCCTCGCCGGAATCCGTAATTCTACCCAGCACGTCCTAAAAAAACAACGTCAACAAATCCACATGCGTTAGTCGCTTTCCCTCGCACGTTTTCACCACGATCGTAGCAACACCGCTGTAAATAAACATGATGCACGTTACTCACACTCGCCAGCACATTGCACTACTGGTGGTGGTCGTGGTGGTGATGCTAGTAGTGATGGTGGTGATGGTGGTGATGGTGGTGATGGTGGCAGCATTGGCAGCATTAGTGTCGAAAACATTCCTCTTTAATTCTTCCCTCTCCCTCTGTATCCTTCATTCTTCTCTTCCTCCCTCCTCCCTCCCTCCTCACTCCCTCTCTCCCTCCCTCCTCCCTCCTTCCCATCCTCCCGTCCGCCCATCCTTCCCTCCTACCAGAACCGCATCCCTTCCACCCCTAGTCCCTCCGTTCAACACACCCTTCCCTCTCTCCCTCTCTTCCACTCCCTGTTGCCCTCACAAACAACGACACACAAGCAGGGGCAGTAGGGACACCAACAGAATAACGAGCAGTAGAGGCAGCAGGCAAAAGCATGACAGATACATAGCCTGCACTACCATTACTCTAATACCAATTATTGTGAACAAAACACACCAACCATTCTCAATAGTCCGAGAGAGTGTGATGTTAAATATAAAGGGAGCGAAGCGTAATGGTCATTGCAACTGTATACGTACTCGGACCTGTCCTTGTGTAACAGTGATTGCAGCTGGTTAAGGACATTGTGCAATCAAGTAGCAGTAAAAGCAGAGTAGCACAAGCAGCAAGTAGCAGGTGCAGCAGCAGAAGACCCCGTCAATAGGAACAACGCCCCGGGTAGCAGTGGAGGGCAGCTGGTAAGATCATCAGTGACTGTCTCAACACCACACCACTTTTAGTAAGACCATCCCTTGTCTGTCCCTCCTCAGCCCTCAGCCGTCCTCCTCCCAGCTGCTCCCCCTCCCCCTATCCCCCTTTGCCTACCAACATCCCCAGCCTCCAAACCGTCATAGAGGACTTTGGTTCACTTTTTTTTTTTTCATGGGTGTTTTCTTTTCCTTTACCAGTTTCATCATCATTCGAAATCGGCCGTTAGAGTAGGTTTTGACTGCATATTAATCACACCTCAGCGTTATTTTGCAGGTCATTAGTGGGTGCAGTGGGCCGAGGCGATTACGGAAAGGAGAGACAGAGAGGGAGGGAGGAGGGAGGAGGGAGAGAATGAGGAGCTGAGGCAGAGACATGATAAGTCGGGATCAGCAAGAGTCAGCCTCGGGGAAGTCTGTATCCGGAGCCCTCTGATAGGTGTGCTTGAGGCGCCTCGGTAGGGCTGCGTGGCTGTGGGGCTGCAGCACACCTGAGTGGCCACCCCCTTAGACCTTAAGACCCCCGTCCCTTATTACCTTGGTAACCCTGGTTAAGCCCCGCTCCTCCCCAGGGTGGCGCGCGGCGAGGCGTTTCCGTGGACGTGAGCTTGACTGTAACTCAGCTTATCGACCGTGTCTGCTTTCGCCTCTACGCGGGATGACTCGGCTGTGATTGGTTTAACACTGCGAGATATGATGCCTCACTTGGAAGCAGCTTTACCTCACTATTTTTCTTACACCTTTATACATTATTGCAACCTCCCGGAGATCACGTTTGGTGTCGAATGATCCTCAAAATCTTGTATTGTCTCTATGTCCCGTTATGTAAAGAGCTGTTATTCCAGGTAATGCTCGGGTGAATGTGCCAGAACACTGACACACGAAGCAGACCATGTCCTCTTTACACACACCGCAACATCCACCAGTATAAATCCTAGCTTGTTTAGTGTTTCCTTACCATATGTGACTTGGTAATTGTATCGTCTGTTTGGATACATGTTCGTCTTATTTCTGTTCGCCGGACGTGTCGGGAGGGTGGAGGGAAGGGGGAGTGTGGCTGGAGGTTGAAGGCCTCCCGGTGGTCCTTGAGGCTACGTGGAAGGATATGAAGGAAAGACCAAATGCCAAGGATCGGGACTGTGTTTTGGATGACTGTGTAATGAAGCTTAGGACCGTGGCGTGATAGTACATTCTTACCTTCCTTCTTATCATCTCCCTCTGTATCCTTCACCTTCATCATCATCATTATTATCATTATCATTATCATCAATTTATTTTTCATCTTCCTTCTCTTCACCATCGCAAAGTTCAGGCGGCGGTTGCGGCTCAGCGATCACCATTAGTAACTTCTTCAGGAGAGTTGGGAAGCGGCCGCTCCGTAAGGCAACCGTGGAAATGCCACCCTTACGTATAGCATCTTTTTGTCGTGCTTCCCGTCCGTGTTTCCTCAAGCCTTGCCGCTGGCTTGCCCTCCCGCCCTCTCTCCCCTCTCCTGCCTGCCACCCTCTCGCTCCCACAAATTATCATGTTGAACACTGCAAAAACTATATTGATTTTTTTTTGTCTGTGTATGTGGTGAGGTTTGTTGTATGCTTCTAGCTTTGCGTGTGTTGTAGCTTGAGTGAGGGAGGTGTGTGAATGTTGGGACCGGAGGCGAGTCAAGGCTGAACGCTGCTGCCTCTCACCTGCTGACTCGCTGGACAGGAAACAATACCTGCTGCACCTTGATGATTCAAACGGTCACCTGTAAAAAACAAGCAATCTACCTGTCGCTTAATTTTGCCCATCAAGTGTTCTGAAGTAAAACGATCACGCACCCATTATTATTATTATTATTATCATTATTATTATTATTATTATTATTATTATTATTATTATTATTATTATCATCATCATCATCTATTACTTGAATCACCCCGTGTCGTCAGCGTGAGTGGCTGCTTTCCCTACCCTGTCTGTCTGTTGTCATGAGGTTGTGGCGGAGTGACTCGGGGTGACGCGGTGCACAGAGAAACATACTCCAATCATGCTCATCGGATTTATTTATTATTTTTCTTTATTATTCAGTGATTTGCAAGTACTAATGTTACAGTTGGTTGTCATTTTATATTGTCTACACACACACACACACACACACACACACACACACACACACACACACACACACACACACACACACACACACACACACACACACACAAGACAAGACACGAATTACCTATGAAGTCGACATTGAATTCCTAAACTAATGATAAAAAAAAAGTATTACGTTCCGCCCGAGCAGCTGACACTCTGAAGCTCACCGTCTCCAGGCATTGGCTAGTGGCGTATAAGAGGTCAATTAGCTGATTATTAATGGGACAGGTAAAGGTGCTTGATTATGCACGTAAAATTTTCCTAATTATTTCGCAGGACTCAAGTGGGAGAAAAGGGGATGGAGGAAAAAGTGTTAAGGAAAGAGTGATTCCGGCATTAAAGATAAAAGAGAGAGAGAGAGAGAGAGAGAGAGAGAGAGAGAGAGAGAGAGAGAGAGAGAGAGAGAGAGAGAGAGAGAGAGAGAGAGAGAGAGAGAGAGAGAGAGAGAGAGAGAGAGAGAGAGAGAGTACCACCACCACCACCACCGTAAAGACCCAAATCCATGTGTGTGGCAGTGAATAAACGCTTTAATTCACTTATTTAGCAAGGCCTGGTTTGCCCTGAGCCCCCTCCTTCCACATCGTTCAGCATCAGTAACTTCACTTCTGCCGCACATCACATCAGCCTATTGTACCACACCGTTACACCACACCACAACACCACACCTCACCACACAACACCACCACACCACTCCACCAAACACCATGATTTACTACATCATATCACACACTACACCACATCAGCCACACCTCACCACAGCAACCATTCTACACCACTTAACACCACACTTCACCACACACCACACTTCACCACACACCACATACCACACACCACACTTCCCTCACGTTTTAGCTTGACATTAATCCTCACGTGTAACACATTTATCAGAGAACTGGGAAAAAAGCTGTAGCAGAATTGTGGCTATTAAAAACACCCTCTTTTTTTGTTTTCCCTTTTCATCTATCTCTCTGTCTATCTTATCACGTTTTTTTTATTGTTATCTCATCACCTTGTGTATCAAAATATACTACAATAAAAAACAACAACGATTAAATGGTGAAACTATTCTCGTGTTACATCTTTATTATTAAAAAAAAATTTATCTCTCTCCATATGTAAGTGTGTGTGTGTGTGTGTGTGTGTGTGTGTGTGTCTGTGTGTGTGTGTGTGTGTGTGTGTGTGTGTGTGTGTGTGTGTGTGTGTGTGTGTGTGTGTGTGTGTGTTTCCTATAAAAAGAAATTATTATCAAGTCATATTTTTTTCAGCCTCTTTAGTGCTTCCTGTCTTCTTCCTCTCTTACCCCCCACGCCCGTCCCCCTTCCGTCATGTGGTCGTCCTAGTCGTCGTCCCTCATGCATCGTCCTTCAGCCATCCCCGCCTCGCTACCCTCCCGTCTCCCTTCCACCCTCCCACCTTGCTACCCTTCCACTCTGCCACCCAGACATTTTCCTCCTTCAACAGACTAGTAACAGCAGACAGACTCGCCTTGCCTCCCTTTCCTCCGCCTCCTTCCCTTCGCTTCCCTCCCCATCTCTCCTTCCCCCCTCCTTCCTTTCCTCCCTTCAGCCCTCCCTCCGGCCCCGCTGCCTCCCTCCCCCGGTCCTCCCCTGGGAGCGTTGCTAAGGGTTGTCGTGGTTGCAAGGTCACCCTCAAACCCCCCAGGCCCGCCCGACACGCATGCACACACACACACACACACACACACACACACACACACACACACACACACACACACACACACACACACACACACACACACACACACACACACACACACACACACACACACACACACACACACACACACACACACACTAGTTCTTTGAATACAGCTTCACCGCGGTTTCATATTTCCCGTTTCCTCAGCGGAGTCGTAAGAAATGTAACAGAAAAACAGAACTGCTAAAACCCCACCGCTGCCTCACATCCACCGGCACGCCCCTGCCTCACTCCCTCCCTCCCTGCGCCCCTGATCTCTGCCGCCCCTCAACTCCCGTATAACCCTAAGAGCACGTGTTTCGGTCCCACCCAGTGAACACCCTCGGACACCCCGCGGTTGTGAGGCGCTTTCGGTCATCATTCCGAATCTTTTTGGAGAGGACGCAGAGTAATACACGCAACACAAGAGCTGTGTGAAAATACAGCCTCCCTGCCGCGTGTGTGTAGGGGCAGCGGGCCGAGGCGAGGGGCGGGCGAGGGCGGCAGTGGAGGGGTCCGTAGCTCTGATGGGTGGGACACTTATGAAGGCCCTACACCCTTAAATGGCGGAGGGAAAAGGGTGGGCCCCGGCATAGTTTAGAATCCACCATAATTAAAAGGAAAGGAAAGGTTTCAGACGCCATAGAGGTGGGAGAGAGAGAGCATCAGCGTAGGTGTGTGGACGGAGTACAGCGGCCCAGGTGGGTAATGAAGGAGGGGACCAGTGGTGGGTTGGAACAGTGCGATGCGTGGGTGAGCTGGATGTGTGTGGCAGGTGGT
This sequence comes from Cancer borealis, assembly GCA_036785275.1. Lineage (NCBI taxonomy): Eukaryota > Metazoa > Arthropoda > Malacostraca > Decapoda > Cancridae > Cancer > Cancer borealis. The sequence continues at coordinate 13,829 of JAXIVD010005252.1, read as the reverse complement.
GGTGGTGGTGGTGGTGGTAGTGGTGGTGGTGGTGGTGGTGGGCGAGAAGTGTGTTGTCTGAATAGTGAGCGTGAAACAAGCGAGGGTGGAGAAGGAGGAGGAAGAGAAGGAGGAGAGGAGGAGGAGGAGAAGGAACGCATAAAACTAAGGAAGAGAAATAAAGTAGATCGAGAAAGGCAAAGAATCTAGAAAAAAAGGCGTAGCTGAAAATAGAGGGAGGAAGAAGGGAAGGGTGTGCATATAGGAAAGCGGGCAGGAAGAATAGGGAGGATGGGAGTTTGTAGGTGGGCCAGAAGAGACAGGAGAGGAGGGCGGGCGAGATGGAATGCATGGGAGAGAGAGAAAAAAAAAAGACAAAAAGAGAGGCGAGGGTTGGCATGTAGGAGAAGAGGGAGGCAGAGGCGTCAGGAATTTCAAGAGAGGAGAGGGAAGGTGTCGCCTCAGCGGGGGATGAACGTAGGACAGGTAGGCAAGGCAAGGCTAGGTAGCGGCAAGGTGTCTAGGTGTTGATTAATGCGTCGAATGGAAGCAGCACGAGGATGGAGGAGAGTATCACACACACACACACACACACACACACACACACACACACACACACACACACACACACACACACACACACACACACACAGACACACACACCAATATTTTTTGAAGTTCAGGTCAAAATCAGTCGAGGGAGGCAAATGCAATACCATTAAAAAACATGATTACACTTTCATCCGGCCCACAGGTATAAAAAAAAATAGATGAAGGACATGTGTGAGGATTTTCATTAATAATTCTCTGCAGATTCTTGCACACCATTTTCAATTCCCTATATCCCATTTCTTTCTTTATTTTTATTCCATTTTGATATCCCGATACACATCACTGACTGAGGCACAAGAATCATCAAGAATCACCGTGCATATGTTCAGCCAAGTAATCCGGGAGAAGCAGATAAACGTTCGACTACTACAGGAAATGACATAATTCCGGTACAACATCCATTACCTAGAGTTGGTGTAATCCCATGTAGTCACCGAGATTATAGCAAGTTATTTTTTATTTTTTATTTATTTTTTATCATATTTCCTGTGTCATCTCTGGAGGGCGCAGCACAATATTGTTTTTGCGGCCACGGTTCCATCTCTTTTTGCCTCCAAGCGCTGCCATTCATTAATTCATGCTCCACTCGGCTTCAGACGCGACGGGCGGAAGGTTCACTCGAATATCTAGAAAGAGAGGTGGTTCGAAAATGCTTTTCCAACAAAGACTTCTCTCTCTGCACACGTGTTTTACTTTATCACTTTTTTTTTTGGTCTTGCTCTCTCTTTTTTTTCCTCTTTCTCTCTATCTCATATAATATCTTGAAATTATATCCTGCTTTTTATGTTATACAAAAGATGTGGAAAGAAAATGTTTATTGTAAATGTAAAACACGGAGCGAGCGAGAGAGAGAGAGAGAGAGAGAGAGAGAGAGAGAGAGAGAGAGAGAGAGAGAGAGAGAGAGAGAGAGAGAGAGAGAGAGAGAGAGAGAGAGAGAGAGAGAGAGAGAGAGAGAGAGAGAGAGAGAGAGAGAGAGAGAGAGAGAGAGAGAGAGAGAGAGAGAGAGAGAGGCGACAACAGTCATAACTTCTGCATCTATAGGATTTGACCCAATTGATTTTGAGTGCTTCATGTTTTATTCTCTCTCTCTTTCTCTCTCTCTCTCTCTCTCTCTCTCTCTCTCTCTCTTCTCTCTCTCTCTCTCTCTCTCTCTCTCTCCCTCACGACCTCCTCACACTCCAGCTGTGAATTAGGACTCAGTAAATCAAACCTTGAGGTCCTTTATATAGGTCATTAGTGTCCCTTTCTCCCTTTCCTTCCTCCTTCCATTCTTCCTTTCCTTCTTCCATCTCACTCCTTCTCCTCCTTCTGCCCCGTCCCTCCCTCACTCCTCCATTTTTTCCGGGTATCCCTCTTTCATTACCATTCTCCTTCTCCTCCTCCTCCTCCTCCTCCTCCTCCTCCCCTTCCTCTCCTCCTCCTCTCCTCCTCCTCCTCCTCCTCCTCCTCCTCTCCTCCTTCCTCCTCCTCCTCCTCCTCCTCCTCCTCCTTCTTTTCCTTCTCCTATTCCTTCCTTTACTCACTCTGTAACCAAGAACTCTTAGTCATTCATCGTTGTGTCTTTCATCTTTCTTCTATTGCATTGTTTCCCTTCCTTCTTTCCATCCAATAGCATTCTCTCTCTCTCTCTCTCTCTCTCTCTCTCTCTCTCTCTCTCTCTCTCTCTCTCTCTCTCTCTCTCTCTCTCTCTCTCTCTCTCTCTCTCTCTCTCTCTCTCTCTCTCTCTCTCTCTCTCTCTCATCCTCTCTCTTTCCTCTTCCCATTGTTTCCATTTTTCTTCCATTTGTCTCTCCCCTCATCCATCCATTTCCATTACCCTCCGCCTTCTTTTCCCTCACGCTGTTTACCTCCCTAACTCTCCTCTTTTACACTCCTAATTGGCTTTCCTCTTCCCTTCACTTTTTCTCTCTCTTCCTCTTCCTCGCCCTTCTTGTTCCCCCGATCTCCGTTTCTCTTTATCTTTCACACTGTATTCTTTAACTTGTCTCTGTCTGTCTCTATGTTCTTTGTCGTTATTTTTTATTCATTTATCATTGGTATTATTGCTATTATCATTATTATTATTGTTTATTATTATCTTCATCATTATCATCATCATCATCATCATCCAGCTCCTCGTCTTGACTGTGTCCGGTTGTGTGGAGGCAGACAGCACGTGTTGAATGCAGTAAGCGTTGGTTCACTCACCGACGGACATTTGAGGATGGTGTCAGTGGTGGAATTAGTAATGGAGGCTGTACGTCCTAGCGATCAGGTGATGGTGGTTGTGTCTGTCTCAAGGTGACTGTAAATGTCTCTAGTCGACTGTAGTTTTCCGTCTTTTTTCATTGAAGTATAAAGATTTGGATGTTATAATCCGATGCGCTCCTTGTATTGATTCATAGTTCCGGAGCATGGACACTAAGCAATGACCTGAGCCTGAAGGTACAAACTGATGACTTTGGTAACATCGGAGAATTCTGGGGCAGCACTGGAGTCAACATGCTTTCACTGAGTGACTGTTCTGCTAAACTGAATACAGGGACCTGTTACTTGCATAGTCCAGGAACGCCAACACTGTCAGTATGTGGATGTAGCACGCTTGCTGAAAGGCGATTCTGCTCATTGCGTTGCATCCGCAAGAGATAACCGTGAATGGAGGAGACGAAGGGGACGCCCACAAGGCTCGTGGCGGAAGTTGAATAATCCTGCCGGGAGCTGTCTGGAATGGAATGTGTATTGCGTAGAAGTTGCTTTGGAGGAACACATGGAATGAAGTCCCTGTTGAGTAAAGCCATACACTCCACGCCGCGTGTTCCTTATTCACGATTAATAACAAAACATTATATTACGAAATTTGATGAAGGTCAGAGGCGAACACTACCCAATAATTTTTTTTTTGCATGACAGATAAATCAATATATGCTGAAATGAGGAACGGTAAAAAAATAAAGGAGTAAACATAAGATTTAATAAAATTGAAGACAAAGCGATGTAGAATAGGAAGAGAGGGAGAAGACAGAGACGATGGTGGTTTAATAGTAGAAATAAAAAAAAAATAGAACCAAGGAATAGTGATAATGTAACAAAAATAATAACATGAATCGTAGAAATAAATAGGGAATTAGGCGATAATGGAAAAGAGGAAGAGGAGGAGAAGAAAAAATAAGAAAACATAAAATCATCGCCTGAGGAGTACAAAGGAGTACAAAGGAAGAACAGACAGCAACAGTCCTACTGGACCTAACGAGGCTGTCTGTTTAGCTACACTACTACTACTATAATATCTACGTGATAGAGACAAAAGGACAGCAAAGTGGAAGGCTCCTCCCCACCCACCCCTCCCTCCAGCCGAAGCTGGCCGGAAAGGAGGAGGAAGAGGAGGAGGAGGAGGAGAAGAAGGAAGAGACAGAAGAAAGGATTGTGCAGGAGGAGGATATGTTAAAGACCTCAGGTGGTGAATGGATATTTAAACTTGACCAGGTGAAGGACACAGACAAAGCCAGGTGAGTGTGGGAGCGGATGTGACGTGCACAGGTATGCGAGGGTGGGAGGGACGGAGGAAATGGAGGGGCGGGTGAGAGCAGAAGGACGACGACGAGGAGGAGGAGGAGGAGGAGGAGGAGGAGGAGGAGGAGGAGGAGGAGGAGGAGGAGGAGGAGGAGGAGAAGAGGCAGCAGCAGGGAAGACGGTGAAGGTGAGGCTCAGTAAGGGAGATAAATAAATAAATAGATATATGGAGATAATAGACAAAATAAGCGAGAAAATGCAGAAGATGAGGCAGAGCAATAATGAAAAGAAGGATGTAATAAACAAATAATGACTGGGAATTAAGAAACGTAGATTAACAATTAAAAGATATAAAAAAAATAATTATAAGAACACATTGAACAAAATTACTATATAAACGAAAGGAGAGGAGGAAGAAGGTTAATTTGGGTCAAAGAGGGAAAACACGCTGCAGGGAAACTAAAAAAGAATTAAGAAGAAGCAGTAAACGAGACAATTGTGAAGACGGAAAGTGGGAGGAGGAGGAGGAGGAGGAGGGGAGGAGGAGGAGGAGGAGGAGGAGAGGAGGAGGAAGAGAGGAGGAGGAGGAGAGGAGGAGGAGGAGGAGGAGGAGGAGGAGGAGGAGGAGGAAGAGGAGGAGGAGGAGGGGGAGGAGAAGAGGCAGCAGCAGGGAAGAGGAGGAGGAGGAGGAGAAGCTGGTAGTGGAAGAAAAACAGGAGGAGGAGGAGGAGAACACGAGGGCAAGTCTTGTACATCTCTGGAAACCTCTTCACTTACGTTGAAGAAAAATGAAAACGATAATTGAAATTACTGTAATTTTTAAGAGAGTCTCAGGAGGTAGAGAACTTCTGGAGGGAAGAAGCCAATGGGGGCCAAAAGGAGGAGGAGTAGGAGAAGAAATAGGAGGAGGAGAAGGAATAGGGGAGGAGGAGGAGGAGGAGAAGAAAAAAGAGGAGACAGAGGAGGGGGAGAAGGCAGGAAGGGGGTGGGCATTGAGGTATGAGGGAGGGCTGCTGGAGGAATGGTGGGTCTAGCTGGAGGGAAGGAGGGATAATTTAGTGGGAGGAGAGAAGAGGAGAAGGAGGAGGAGGAGGAGGAGGAGGAGGAGAAGGAGGAGGTGGATGGAGAAAAGGAGGCATTAGGGAGTGGGCGGGTTATGACCTATTCCGGCCCCACGACTCCGCTTTCGATGTATGAATGTATGTGTGTGTATGAACAAATGTATGTGTGTGTGTGTGTGTGTGTGTGTGTGTGTGTGTGTGTGTGTGTGTGTGTGTGTGTGTGTGTGTGTGTGTGTGTATATATGCATTAGTGTGTCTGTGCTTGTGTGTGTGTGTGTGTGTGTGTGTGTGTGTGTGTGTGTGTGTGTGTGTGTGTGTGTGTGTGTGTGTGTGTGTGTGTGTGTGTGTGTGTGAAAGTTTTCAAGTAAGCCACTCATGTTTATTCATAAATGTATCCTCAAAGAATTCAAGCGAACTGAAGTAGTACTGCATTAACGTCTCCAGCAGAGTAAATAAACACACACACGCACACACACACATACACACACACACACACACACACACACACACACACACACACACACACACACACACACACACACACACACACACACACACACACACTTGAATGTCCTTGGAAGGGAGTAAGGAGAAAGGAAGAAGGGAAGATGAAGGGAATAAGAGCAAGACTAAGGGAGAAGGATGCTCATCTCTAATGGTTGTGTTTTTATGATAATGCTAATAACAAAAATAATAATAATAATAATAATAATAATAATAATAATAATAATAATAATAATAATAATAATAATAATAATAGTGACAAGGTCGTGCGTAGTGTGAGACAAGTGAAGGTTGGACCGAGACAAGAAGCAGTCAGTGACCTTGACCGTGGAATTTCCTTCCATAATACTAGTTCAGGCAAGATGGCCGCCGTGATAGCAAGATGACTGTATTCAGCTGGACCTCTACCCTGGAGGAGGAGATGCTCCGGGGGGAGGAGGGAGTAATGGGCGGACGAGGTCATGAGGGCGAGGCGTGGGACCATAGGAGTGGCTAAGAATGGCGTCTGGGGCATGTTGGAATGGGGTGTTGGGGGTGATTGGGGCGGGGTGGTGGGGATGAGGGGCGGGGTGTTTGGGGGTGATGGGCGGAGTGTTAGGGGTGAGGGGCGGGGTGTTGGGGGTGAGGGGCGGAGTGTTAAGGGTGAGGGGCGAGGCAGTGCCATGGGGTGAGGCTGAGGGCACAAGGTGGTTCTTATGTGTGAGGGTCAGCTAGGAAGGAATGAGGTTGAGGGGGGAAAGGGGAAGAAAAGGGCCACGGGGATGAGAAACGAGGCCAGCCATAGGTGTGAGGGGCGGGGCGGGGGGGTAGGAGGGGGTGAGGGCATGGAGGAAGTCTGGCATTGGAAGTATAGGGGGTGAAGGGCGGGTTGGGTGAGGTTGGGCGGGGCGGGGTGGGGCGGGGTGGGGCGGGGCCATCCAATCCGTGGCTGACTAACGTGAGAGACCTTGACGAGGATGGAAAGTTCAAAGACAATTTGCATAAAGCTTAGCGAGGAGTTTGAACACACACACACACACACACACACACACACACACACACACACACACACACACACACACACACACATACACACACACACACACACACACACACACACACACACACACACACACACACACACACACACACACACAAGTTGGCAATCCCCTTTAGGTACAAATATTTAAAAAAACATGTTAGTGTTTGTCCTCAGGTTGTTAAAATTAACTTTTTTTTTATAATGATTTTGTTTCTGACTTGGTTTTATTTAATAGACACGGGTGGTGGTGGTGGTGGTGGTCTCTCTCTCTCTCTCTCTCTCTCTCTCTCTCTCTCTCTCTCTCTCTCTCTCTCTCTCTCTCTCTCTCTCTCTCTCTCCCTCCTTCCCTCCCTCCCTCCCTCCCTCCCTCCCTCCCTCCCTCCCTCGCTCGCTCGCTCGCTCGCTCGCTCTCTCTCTCTCTCTCTCTCTCTCTCTCTCTCTCTCTCTCTCTCTCTCTCTCTCTCTCTCTCTCTCTCTCTCTCTCTCTCTCTCTCTCTCTCTCTCTCTCTCTCTCTCTCTCTCCTATTTCCATATATTTGTTGAACATTTTTACGTCTCCACATTTTCTCCTTTTAAAAACCTCTTCACATTCCGCTCATTATGCAAATACATGCTAATTCCATCTCTACAGCAGGCGGGGAAAGCACTAAATTAAGACATGGAAAGGCTATATATAGACGCCGTTGTGTAATGCAAATCCAATTATGAAACTTTCTCTCTATAGCCCGTTTTTTCTCACCCTAAGAAAGCGAAAAAAAAGAAGAAAATATAGACATGTCTTTGCTTTACTACCTTTTATTACAGAGCCATAACATTACGCAGTCTGTGATATGTGTCTTGGTTAGGTAATTACGAGGAGGAGGCGGCGGTAGTATTCCTGGAAATTTGCTGATACTGGTCGCGTCCAGTGGTTTATCTTGGTTAAGGTTATTATCACTCAATTTATGGGCCGCCCTTAATGACCATGGGCGGTGCGTCCTCCGTCAGGCGGGAAGGCGAAGGTAGTATTGATCAAGTGTCGCTTTCTGTGTCGGGACTCATTCTTAAACACGAGGGTTAGGCTGAGGTTAGCAATATTATGCTTTCCCTCTTCTCTCCCCCGTCTGTGTGTGTGTGTGTGTGTGTGTTGTGTGTGTGTGTGTGTGTGTGTGTGTGTGTGTGTGTGTGTGTGTGTGTGTGTGTGTGTGTGTGTGTGTGTGTGTCTCTCTCTCTCTCTCTCTCTCTCTCTCTCTCTCTCTCTCTCTCTCTCTCTCTCTCTCTCTCTCTCTCTCTCTCTCTCTCTCTTCTAATTAGATTGCTGGAAAAAGTGATATAAAGCTGTTTTTTGTAATTACTATAATTGTTTATGATTATTATTGAAATTGCTATTATTGTTATTATCATTATTATTATTATTATTATTATTATTATTATTATTATTATTATTGTTATTATTATTATTACTGTTATTACTATTATTATTATTATTATTATTATTATTATTATTATTATTATTATTATTATTATTATTATTATTATTACTATTGAAGAGGTACCGATAGACTTGATTCTTTGTTCCCACACGACTCTGTGACTCCGCTTTACTGAGTGGCTGTTGTGTTTGCAGCAATAACAGCAAATAAAAAGCAACAATAACGATCATAACAATAAGTCAACGAGATAAGCATCTTCATAAAGCAAGGAAATAGCAAACTAGTCACTGCCTCCTCCTCCTCCTCTTCCTCCTCCTCCTCCTCCTCCTCCTCCTCCTCCTCCTCCTCCTCCTCCTCCTCTTCCTCCTCCTCCTCCTCCTCCTCCTCCTCCTCCTCCTTCGTCCTCAGCACAGTCCAAGGTTACCTGTGCCCACCTTGTCCCCACCACATCCTCGCCATCGAACCGTAACACCAGAGAGGGAGAGAGAGATTTGAAGTCGGCCTCCCTCCCTTCCATCCTCTCTAGCTTCCCTGCCTTCCTCCCTCCCTGCCTCCCTCCCTCCCTCCCTCCCTCCGTGCTGGGTATTGCCTCCACGCAGCAGGTTTAGGGGCCCGCCCACCTCCTGAGACCAAGTGCTTATTGGACTCTCCGTCACCTTGAGACACTAACTATCGCCACCTTGTATACTCCGGCACCAACAGGAAGACGCCAGAATTCCTCCTCCACAGATATAAACTCGCTCTTATGCCTCGGGAGGACAGAGTTGAACTGATACTCGAAGTTGAGTTGATAACACACAGCCGGAGCTAATGGGTCTGCCTGGGACGGGCGTCTGGGTGAGGGGAAGTTGCAGGGAAGTTTGGAAGATGGGATGATGGGCGAGAGTGAGGGAGTGAGGGAGTGAGGGGTGGGTGGGGGACAGTGGTGTGTTGGTTGACTCGTAGTGAGGGTGATGGCGTGGTGTGGTGGTGATTGATTATCTGGGTGGTGGCAAGTGTGATGATGAGAGGGTGGTGTGGTGTGTCAGTGTTGGGGTGATGAGGATGTGTGGTGGTGATGAGTGGTGGAGGGAGATGTGTGGTGGGTGGCTGGTATACTGAAAAGGAGTGCCGGTGACTGACAGACAGACTGACTGGCTGACTGACTGACTGATGAGAGCCTTGTGTGACTGACTGCTGTGTGTCTGATCTCTTTAGGAGTTCATACGACTGAAATCTGGTGAGTTGAAGAGCCAGTTTGACTCGGAGGCGCATTGTGACCCAACTCGTTGAAAGTTGAATCGACTTGAGCTGGAGTTTGGCTGGACTGAAAGCAAGCTGGAGTTACCCAACCTCGAGCTGAAGAGACCCGCATTTAAAGGCCTTCAGATACATAGAAATTCTGATATGTTGGTCAGCACGTGGAAAGGAAGAGCTTCATCGAGAATTAGAGATCGAACTTAAGCCGAATATATTCAATAATTACAAGAAAGTGACGTAGTAATGCTAATATATTGGTCAGGATGTGGAAAGAGAAGATCTTGCTGAATTATGTAAATGAATTAGAATTGAAGATATGCTGTTAACCATTTATAAGGAAGGTTGAGAAGAGCTTACTCAGACACGGAACAAGATGAAAAAACAATTAAGATAAGAAAAATAAGTAGGATGTCTGGAGTAGACGAAACACGCACATAAACAAATAAGGAAATAGAGAGAGGGTGAGACTGTAGTTGCTGGAGAGCTTGGCAATTTTTTTTTTTTTACTCTCTCTCTCTCTCTCTCTCTCTCTCTCTCTCTCTCTCTCTCTCTCTCTCTCTCTCTCTCTCTCTCTCTCTCTCTCTCTCTCTCTCTCTCTCTCTCTCTCTCTCTCTCTCTCTCTCTCGTAGGTAGTCACGCGCCTTGTTTACAGGAAGTGCGTCCAATTTTGCATATTTACACTCTACCTTTGCTTCATTCCAGGCCACCAGTCACCCGGAGCGACTGTAATTAACCAAGAAAATTAGCGATTGTCATCTCTTTGCCCGTAAGTACCTCTGTTATTTCTAGGTATAAGATAGACAAAAGACTCCACTTACTGTTACATATCGTGAAAAATCATACCGCTATAAATACATTGTAATAACACGTTGAGATTAGAGGTGGGCGTGAGGTTAACATTTACGCAAGATTTAGTGGGAGTCAATAGTGCAAATATCACCTCGCTTCCCCAACCTCTCACCCCCTGAGTTAGGGAAGATAATTACCCTAGAGAAGCACAAGCGGCCCTGGACTTGCCCCTACGAGCAGCGACCTCGCCACACCGCCCACATAACTCGTGCACCCTTGACAGTAACGTAACACGAGACACCATTTAAGCTTCGTTACTCTGCCATCAGGAGCAATTTTCACCGCGAGTCAGGTTTTTCTTCTGGAGGCGCAAGTCAGGACCCGCTGCACTTCTCTCGCAATTACACGATGACATGCGTTAAGTAATGACACCAGCGACCACTCACAACGCCGCCCACACGCCTCCCAGGGCTAGAAGGGCGCTGCACAGGGTTCATACTGTTCATTATCATTATCCTGAACGATCGCACCCAACTAGCGGCGGTCACGGCTCCCTCCTTCTCTCCTTCCTTCCCTCCCTCCGCCCTCTCTCCCTCCACTCTCCTCTGGGACGATAAATATCACTAATTATTTCTGGCGGTGTTTATGGATGCTACTTGTGAATGCGGGTAAAGGATGTTGTTGTACTTTATGTCGCGCTCGAGTAATACCGTGGCTTAGGGTTTCACTGATTTAGTTGTGTGTTAGGTTTGAGATTTTAATTGTTACAGTCTGAGTGGAGGTCACGTGGTCGTCCTGTGTGGCCTTGGTAATGATGACTGAGTGAGGTGACGGCGGCGTCATGCAGGGGCTTCGGGTGTAAAGGGAGAAACTTATCCTTAAGAGAAGTTGTGACGGTGATAGTTATAGTTTGATCATCACCACCACCTCCACTACAACAACGGTGTGTATAATATCGCCCCTCTATGCCCGGTGGAGGTGATGGATGCTGTAACGATAGGAGTAAAGGGACAAGCAAGTGGTAAGCAACAGAGGGAGGAGCGCTGCTTCACGTACCTGCTGTTAATGAGATACAGAAGCGTGGAAGGAAATACTTTCAGCTCACGAACATTTTATGGCAAAAGCTGCAATAGTGCTTTTCTTTTAATGGTCAAAAGATTTTTCCTTCAACCTGAAAACGCAGCGCTTCATATTTTCCAGGTATTTCAGTGCACAGACACGTCCTCTCTCCCTTCGCTCCCTCCTATCCCTCCTGCCTTCCCATCTCTCCCTCCTATCCCTCCTGCCTTCCCATCTCTCCCTCCTATCCCTCCTGCCTTCCCATCTCTCCCTCCTATCCCTCCTGCCTTCCCTTCTCTCCCTCCTATCCCTCCTGCCTTTCCTTCTCTCCCTCCTATCCCTCCTGCCTTCCCTCCCCACCCCCACCGTCCTCCTGGCTGGCTACACGAACGTTCGCTGCGCAATTACTTAAATAACTATCCAATGCGAATCTTTAGCCTGAGGTTCCTCTAGCCAACAACACCGTATGAATATTTAGCCTGGAAGCGCTCCAGCCTTATCCTTGACAAGAGTGGCAATTAAGTCATGGAGTTATAGCTTGGAGTAGCGTCCTGGGACTCGACTCAAGGCTGGGTCACTGTACCTGGGGAGGGTGGAGGGCGCGTCTGCAAATTGTAGCAATTACGTCCATCTGTAACCCGGACCCACCTAGAGGTCACCCACAGCCCTCTCCTTGTCCCTCACTCGTTCCCCTTCACTCTTCCTCCCCTCACTCGTTCCCCTCCACTCTCCTCCCCTCACTCTCTTCCCCTCACTCACTCACTCACTCATACCTACTCCCTCTTGTTTCCTCTCCACGCCCCATTTCCCCCTCCTCTTCCTCCCTTGTCTGTTCTTCCTTTGCACTCCTTTGTACTCTAAGATTTCGCATTCGTGGCCGCGGCGGTGCTGAAGGCGGGGACAGAGACGGTCGGTGCTAGTGGCGTTTATGGCGACGAAGGTGGTTGTCCCGATGCTGGTAACTGTGACTAGGGTGGTGGTAACGGTGTCGCAGGTGGTGGTGGTGGTGGTGGTGGTGACGGTGATGGTGGTGGTGGTGGTGGCGGTGGCGGTGGTGGTGGTGTGCAGTAGTGGTGGTAGTTATATGTACTGGTGTTGTGGTTGTGTAGTGGAGGTGATGGAGTTGGTTAGTACTGGTGGTGGTGTTAGGCGAGGTTGTTATAGTGCTAGTGAGGTTGTTTTCCACTTGTGTGTGTGTGTGTGTGTGTGTGTGTGTGTGTGTGTGTGTGTGTGTGTGTGTGTGTGTGTGTGTGTGTGTGTGTGTGTGTGCGTGTGTGTGTGTGCATGTGTGTGTGTGTGTGTGTGTGTGTGTGTGTGTGTGTGTGTGTGTGTGTGTGTGTGTGTGTGTGTCTGGCATGTAATCACGAGGCCGCTTTGTTTAGGCAGAGCTTAATCACATGCATCAGATTAGCCGTCCATTCATCCTTAGTCTTACTGAAGCTGCTTAATGGAGGCCAAGATGAGAAACTCAGCATCCATTAGGCACTTCTCAAACCATGTTGCAAAGAAAATATATAAAAAGAGACGATCGAGAAAAGAGAAGGGAAAAGCTGGAGGAAAGATCTTAGGCGAGGACACTGTCGCTTGATCGAAGTATTTGCTCTACAATCCCGTAATTAGTCAAACTTGTTCTCGCGTGAGCAAACTCTGGGTCTTCACGGCTAACGAAGTGCAGCCTCCCTTGCTACTCTGGTATTCATTAAACTGCGTACAGTCTTGGGCAGCGGCAGGTCCTTCCTGACAGACCCGCTTCAGGAGGGGAATAAGAGGGAGGGGACACGAGGAACAAGGGCAAAGGGAGGTGATAGACAGAGTACGAGAGGGGTGAGGGAAGGTAAGGGGAGCAGGAAGGCGCTGACAGTGTAGACCAGGAGGGCGAGAGAGGGAGGGAAGGAGGGATAAATGGCTGGAGGGAGAAACTAAGAGCCTGGAGGGAGTGAGGAAAGTGCTAGGGACGCAGGAAGAACCCAGTACGCCCCGCCCCCCCTCGTCACTAAAGGAATATTGTCTCAGTATATTTCGTTCACCTTGCATTACTCACATCTTTTTGTCCTCACGTTGTTTTCCTCTTATTCCTGCCCTTCGCCCACTCTCCTCCCTGACCGCACTGGGTTTGTCGTTGATTAATTTATGTACACACACCAGGAACATCTTTCAGGAGAGTTCGGTGGATTTCGAGACGACTAAGGTTTTCGCGGCTCGGTGGTGGTAGGCTTGAAGGCTACGCAGGTTCTGACCTTGGATATTTCAGCAAATATATATTCTACTTTGCAACAAAAGGAGTCTATAAGCATAAGAAAAGTATAAAAAAAAAAACCTCATCAAACACAACTCACTTCAGAAACTAAGAATAAGGTCAGTTTGCATCCCAAGGCGTCGTGATCCTACCCGTTGGAACGAGTCTGTCCTTCACTCTAATGGAATACGTGTATCAGAAATCTTTTGTAGTCATGTCTTTGTCTCGCACAGAATATGTAATAATAATTTTTACCGTCTGTATATAAGAAATTGTATTGAAAATGTATAAAGACAGCGAGATAAACAAAAAACGAAAAAAGACCAATGTAGACAAAAAAAATTACGTAAGAACATATCTGAACCATGAATAGTTAAAATATTATGAGCGTTAACTTCTCAAGACTCCAAAATAGGAGTGTTGTTGGT
>JAXIVD010005251.1:20000-25000 GCA_036785275.1 Cancer borealis | reverse complement strand
TCAGATTTCGAGTGTCCAGTCAAGTATGGTATATATATATATATATATATATATATATATATATATATATATATATATATATATATATATATATATATATATATATATATATATATATATATATATATATATATATATATATATATATATATATATATATATATATATGCATATATATATATATATATATATATATATATATATATATATATATATATATATATATATATATATATATATATATATATATATATATATATATATATATATATATATATATATATATATATATATATATATATTTGGGGGAGGCGGTGGTACAGTGGTCTAGCGCTTGGGTATAAGAACCTATGGTCGGGTTCGCATCTCCTTTATACGTTTACCATTTTTCATTATTTGATATCACCGCTGAGTGGCCAAAGACTACCCAACTTGCTGCCATACTGTCCTCAGACGGGACTAACAACGTTTATATGCGTCTGAGGCTGTAGCAGCGGTTAGTCTCGCAAGTTATCAACATATCACGCGAGATCCTAAACATTTGAGGCGTCACTATAAAAATCTGAAAAACCTAACCAAATAACGGGCGAGGCAAGTCCATCTGTGCCTCAATAAGCCTACTGGCACCACCGGTTAATGATGTAGAAGAAAAAAACAAAAACAAATATATATATATATATATATATATATATATATATATATATATATATATATATATATATATATAATGAACTGGTATTTACCTCCCCTTTTATAACTAACTGGAAAGCTGCCCCAATAGCTCAAGCCAGGGCTTGCCTTACAACCAGCTCAAGACATACAAAAATCTCCTTAATGATGACAGCAAGTAGAAACTCATATTAGTGTCAATTAACCGTATCTTACCATTTGACAAGTTTAATCCTAACAATTTACAAAGATCACAACCAAGAAATACTAATTCCTCCAAACTCAAAACCTCATTTCTTGTATGAGTCTCTCTTATATCAACACAGAACAAAATGTTCTCCTGTGCTTACAATACACTACTCTTCACCAGTCTCTACACACACACTTCACCACAACCACCTCCCAATGGTTTCCACTGCACAGCCTGCACTCTTGCTTGTCCCCTCCAGCGCGCCTCCTCTAGGCAGTCCTCCCAATGGCCTCAAGGCTGACAGACACTTGACTTCTTGATCCCATAATATTTACACAACTCCTCCACCATTTGGCTCTCAAAATTCCTTCCCTGGTCACTACGGACTCTCTCTGGGCACCCAAATCTATTGAATATCTCCTCCACCAAAATCTTTGCCACAGTGCTTGCTCTCTGATTTTTTGTGGGGAATGCCAAGGCAAACTTGCAAAATACATCTGTCACAATGAGCACGGTCTCCTTTCCATCCCTGGAAGACTCAAACAGTGTGAAGTCTATGGCCAACACTTCCCATGATCTACTTGCTTCTAAGGTTCCTAACTTCGTCTTGGAACTCACTCCTTCCTCCTTGGAAACTGCATAAGTTTTGCATTTAGCCACATAACCCTTAATGTTTTCATGCAACCCAGGACATGCAAAACTCCTTTTGACCAATGCAGTGGTTCTAGCAGTTCCCTGATGCCCCCATTCATTATGAGCTTCCCTAATCACCTCCTTTCTTTGACTCACAGGCAACACTACCTTCCACTTCCTTTTATCCCTCATAATGAACCATCTCCTAACACTCCACAACTTTCTAAACTCCTCCGAAGTCAATAACTGCTTGATCTCCTCATGCAACTTTCCAATCATCTGCATCCACATCTTTCCCACTATTGGGCAGGCCTTTTGAGCATCTCTCATTCTCTCTGGTGGAACGTGCTCCCACACCTTAATCATCGCTATTCCTCTAGTTAACCTAACTTCAGGTACCTTTTCCCACATTTCCTTAAATACCTTTTCTTCCTCCACCTTCACTCTCCTTGAGATCCCATCTGCATTTGCATTCTCCCGGCCTGGCCTGTACTTCACATTAAAGTGGAACCTGTTCAAACCTCCTAACCATCTACTCTCCACAGCTCCCAACTTAGCATTCTGCAAATGTGCAAGAAGATTGTTATCTGTTAACACCACAAACTTCCCTCCTGCTAAATAGTTCTTAAACTGCTCAGTTACTGCCCACGTCAATGCTAACAATTCTAGCTTTCTAGAACTGTAGTTACTCATGTTCTTCTCTGACGTTCTAAGGCCTCTATTCGCAAATGCAATTGGGTATAACTTTCCTTCCCACTCTTGGGACAATACTGCCCCCAACCCATCCAAACTGGCATCTGTTTCTACCACAAACGGTCGGTCATAGTCAGCATTTTCTAACACTGGTGCACAGGTCAACATCTTCTTCAAGGTGTCAAATGCCTGTGTCTCTTCCTTTCCCCAGTAATTAGTTACATCGGCTTTTGACTCTCCCCCCATTAGAGCATGTAATGGCGCAGCCACCTTAGCAAAACCCTCAATAAACCTTCGATAGAATGAACAAAATGCCACGAATGCCCTCACATCCTTTACTGTGCGGGATATAGGCCACTCCCTCACTGCGCTAATTTTCTCTGGATCTGTACTGATCCCTTCCTTAGAACACTACAAATCATAGGTACTTTACTTGGATGGTTTCAACTTCAGCCTATACTTTCTCAAGAGCTTGAACACTACCTCTAACCGTTCAACATGCTCACCCACACTCTTTGAAAACAACAAGTCATCCAGATACACCAATAAGGTCACAAATATATGATCACTGAATATTTTTTCCATAAATCGCTGAAACGTAGCCGGACTATTGGTCAACCCCATCGGACAACGAATATACTGGTAGTGTCCAAAAGGTGTAATAAATGCAGTCTTTGCCCTGTCTTCCGTTCGCACTCTAATCTGATCTGATCAAAAGATGAAAAACACTGAGCACCAACTAATGCATCCAGTGTATCCTGAATCCCTGGTAGAGGAAAAGCATCCTTTACTGTTACCTCATTTACCCTTCTGTAATCAACACACAACCTCAGAGACTTGTCCTTCTTTCTTACAAGAACAATTGGGGCAGCATAAGGAGAAACACTCTCTTTGATCACACCTTGCTCCAAGAGTCCCTTAATATGAGCCTTCACCTCAGTCATACACTTAGGAGGAATATGTCTGTAGGGTAACTTAATGGGTACATCACTAGTCAGGTGAATTTCGTTCCTAATGCCTGTTCATCTTCGGCAAACACCTCCCTGTACTTATACAACAATTTGTCTATCTGTTCCAACCGTTGTTCATCCATCTGACTTTCCTCTACATGTACTCCTAAACTTTGTCTGTGCTCCCGAGCTCTCTTTGCCGACACAGTTTCACTCTCCTCCCAATAACGCTCCTGGATGTTGGTAAATTCTCTACCATAAGTCACCTTAGCCACTTTCCATTGTGGTCTAAGTTTTATGTCCGTCTTTCCCAGATTAGCCACTGAAACCCAACCTTTCCCTTTCACTACACGAATGTAACTTGGGAAAACACAAATACCTTCAGGTACCCAATAACCATCTGACTCTTCCAGTGGTTCTAACAGTACACTCTCGCTGCCCAATGGTTGCAGTTTTGGCACAAATACTTGTATAATTCTTCGAGTACCTGCAGGAATCACTAAATTCTGTTCCTGTGAAGCCACAGTCCATTCCAGTGGTTTCTGCATAATTTCTAACCTAGCCTTCACTGCTTTCACACACTTATTTCACCCCTCACTCAACTCAAGGGTACTATCTCCAGTAGCACTTGTCCAACCTTCTACTAGTTCCTCCAATACATTCATGCCCAGCAACATAGGCAACCTGGTATCCTGTACAACACCTCCATCTCCAAGAGTACGTTATACAAACAGACCACAATTCTTTATCACCCTATCTTCCACTTCCAGGTTCACTTGTACATACCCCAAACATGTTATACCTCTCCCATTGGCATCGGTTATCTGCACATTCAGTGTATTTATTACTACTTTTTTGGGCAGTAGATTTTGTGTGTACCAGTCCTCTATTACAGGACTCACCTCTGCACCAGAATCAACCATAGCCTGCACTGATATATCATTGACAGACACAATCATACCTGGAGTTTTTAAAAACAATTTACTCCTTTACTCATTTTAACAGGTGACCCACCATCACTAAGGGTCAGCTGTCTCACACCAAAAGTCTTACTCGGGTCTACTCTGCTCCTTGAGAATCGACCCTCATTCCTCAAGGCTGACCGTTTTCCGCCTTCTTTGGTCTGCCCCCTCAAACTTGGCACATTGGAAACCCAAATGCCCTTCCACACCACATATGGCACACACCTTTGAGGCAGGCACACCTTTCACACTTTTTCCTGTTAATTTTTTTTTCTTGCAGCTCTGCCTCTTCTCTCTGTATATGTTCTAATTCATTCACCTGATCTGCAGCTCTCTGTACCAGTTCTTCCCAACTCACCTGGGGTCGTTCCTCCCACCACTTCTGTAGCCTTACCCCTATTTTTGTGTCTCAAATTTCTACAGAACCGCATGTGCAGCAACCACCTTCTATCATTCGGGTCTCTCAGTCTTCTATCCTGCATTTTTCCTTCAATTTCGACTAGGGAATCAGCAAATTCCCATACACCTTCACTTTGACATTGCACCCGAGATTGTAGCTGCTTTTCTAGCTCTAAGTAACTTAATTTAACACCAAAAGCATTTTTCTAAACACCGAAATACATCAGACACTGTATCCACTTCACTGTTACGTACTCTCGTGAGTGCGGGCCTGTCCAGGAATCCACAAAGATAAGCCACCGCTTCCGATTCTTGAAATCCTACTTGTGCTATACACTCCATAGCATCCCTTATCCAATTATCTAATTCATTAGATGTTCTCAGCCTCCCTGAAAACCTAGCAATACCTGGCAGAGGACGAGACCAGCCGATGGTCGGAGAAAGTATCTTATCATTCACATTTTGACACAACCCAGTTACAGCAGTTGCTAACTGACTGTTAAC
>JAXIVD010005251.1:0-15000 GCA_036785275.1 Cancer borealis | reverse complement strand
ACAGTTCAATACATATGGGGGCATTAAATCTTTAATTTGATGAAGTAAGGCAATGAGTCTGAATATTCGTAAGGTGAGATTTTCAATGTGAAGTTTAAATTTCATAGATTCATCATAGGTTACGCCAAGGAATTTAATGTGGGAGGATCTTGATATATTGCCGTTATTAATCTGGACTGGAGGTAGCTGGTGGTATTTTTTTGTTGTAAACAACATAAAGTATGTTTTATCAGTGTTAATGGTAAGTCTATTGGATATGCACCATTGGTATAATTGATGTAGTTCTTTGTTTGCAATTGTTCTGGGTGTGGACCAACTAAGTAAAGTGTCATGTCGTCTGCAAATATGATGGTTTTAGAGTGTGTAAATATATCAGATATGTCATTTATGTAAATCAAAAAAAGAATTGGGCCTAGGATACTGCCTTGAGGAGCTCCAAGGTGATTATTATTTAATGTGAAAAGTTCACCTTCAAATACATTTTGTTGGGTTCTGTTTGTTAGGTAATCTGTAAACCATGAGTGGATGGGACCACGAATTCCATAATGATATAGTTTGTCTATAAGAATTTTGTGGTTAACAGTGTCAAAAGCTTTAGCAAAATCAATGAATACAGACAAGACTGATAGCTTGTTGTCGAGAGCGGAGTAAATGTCGGATAAAAAGAGGTTTAGTGCTTGGAAAGTGTTATGATTACGCCTAAATCCAAATTGGGTGTGATTTAGAATGTTTATTTTTTCTAGATAGCTCATTAGGAAGTTTTTCATCAAGGATTCAAAAAATTTAGAGAAAATATTGAAATTTGAGATTGGGCGGTAGTTTTTAGGATTATTATTCGGGCCAGTTTTCAGGATAGGAGTGACTTTTGCTTATTTTAGTATAGAAGGGAAACTCCCTGTTGTGATAGATTGATTAAAGAGGATGGTCAACGGTATGAAAAATATATCAGAGTTATGTTTTAGTACTGAAACCGAAATCTCGTTTACACTAGAGTTTTTATTTTTTAGTGATTTTAGAGTATTTTTTGCATCATAGGTAGATATTGCTGGCAATAACATAGAATTTTGAATTTTTTTTTTTAATTAATGAGTTGGGTTTATGTGTGAGTTAGGTAGTCTATCGCTTAGTTCTGTGGCAATGCTGCAAAAGTAATTATTGAATACCTCAGCTATGTCAAGGGACTTATCTAAAGTTTAATTGTTATATTGTAGGGTTGTTATGTTGTGTTTCAAGTTAGAATTATTTCTAATTTCATTTATTGTTTCCCATATATTTTTAGTATTATTTATGAAATTACAAAAAATCTTAGGTAATAGTTAGACTTTGCTTCTTTAATAAATTTTGTGACATGATTACGGTAGTGTTTATAGAAAGAATGTGTTATTAAACCCAGTTTATAGCTCTTAAATAGTGTACATTTGTACTTTAAAGAATTCAGTAAGCCACTGGAGATCCAAGGGTTTTGTAGTCTCTTACTAGGAATGAATTTTGTTTTTAGAGGAAAGCATGCATTATACAATGTATAGATCTTATCTTGAAAAGCGTTAAAGTTTTCATTTGTATTTGGAGAGGATAAGAGATCATCCCAGTTTACATTATATAATTCATTTGTAAAGAAATTATGATTTGAACTATTGAATATCCTAAAGGTGATTTTATGTTTATAGTCTAAAGTCAAATTTAAAGTTATATTAATAAATATAGGCAAATGATCAGACATATTGAAATGGATGATGCCAGAAGAAGATGGTGGAGTAAAATTAGTCCAGATCTGATCTGGTAAGGAAGGGTGACCGAGATCAGGGTTTTCTGGGAACCTTGTTGGGCGAGATATATGAGGGAAATAGTTTAGGGCTTGCATTGCATTAAGGAAAATATTTGTAGGAAGATGAGTTGAATGCTTTAGAAGACTAATATTAAGATCACCAAGTAGAATAGTTTTACTACATCTGAATATGTAATTGGATAATATCTGATTGGCAATAGTGGTGAATTCATTAACTATATGTTTACTGTAGAGCCTATAGATAACTGAAATAACATATGAGGAATTTAATATTTTGAGTCTAGCTGTGCAGATTTCTATATTATCATTTATAAAGCAGTATTAATTAATTAGTTCAAAAGAAAAAATATCCTTGATAAAAGTTGTTATGCCACCATGCTTCCTATTTGTTCTCACGAGATTGTGTGAGACATAACCATCAAGAGAATATAAATGTTTGGAAGATTCTCGCATCCAGGTTTCGGTGAGTGCAATAACATCTGGAGGCTTTGGGAGACTATTTAGGAAAGTTTTGAATACATCAAAGTTCTTTTGGATTGATCTGATGTTAATGTGTATAATGTTTATGTATCTATCACCTCTAGTTTTTACTTCAGAGGTGTACTATATTAATATTGTAATATCTGGACAGACAGCCAATGTCTGATTGTCCGCTAATTTTGTTTATTATGTTAAGATCAAAGAGAGAGAGAGAGAGAGAGAGAGAGAGAGAGAGAGAGAGAGAGAGAGAGAGAGAGAGAGAGAGAGAGAGAGAGAGAGAGAGAGAGAGAGAGAGAGAGAGAGAGAGAGAACATTTGAACATTTGAACATTTATTGATAAATTAAAGTAGCAATGTAGAATTATATTATGTACATATACACATATTCAGTACATACATACACGTATACATACACATACATAGTTATTTATACATACAGATATACTGAAGCACATGCACATATACACATACACACAAACACATTCGTACAGACAAATATACACATATCTACATACATACACACATGCACATACGTATACATATACAAACACACATATACATATGTACGTACATACACATGCTCATATACATATACATACATACTCACATGCCTATACATATATATATATGCTGTTACGGTTGTAAGTGCTGATGCTCAGGAGTGCTGGTGTAGCTAGTTGGTTGACTGGAGAGAGAAAACTCGACTCCAGTTGAAGTTATTTTATTATCAATAATATGGTATTAATAAACAAAATGTAAATTCTAATAATAAATACATAAATGGTGTATGCGCCCTGTCCGAGGACAGAGCGTGATAAGTTGAAGTTGACGGGATGGTTTGCAGCACAACAAAATACATAAACATAAAAGCAAAAGAAAAACATAAATAAAGAAACATAATGAGTACATTGAAATAAAGAGAATAATGAAAATTATGAAAATGAAAGGTTTATAATAGTTGTAGCTAGAGAACGGGGGTACCACACGTACCACACGTCTTTTAAGGGAAAACCGCTACAATACTCCCCCCCTTAGTGACGAGGAAGGAGGAAAGATGTCCTGTGGTTTGCCTGGGACCAGTGTTGAATGTGTTGAGTGGAGTCCATAAGGCTGGCGATGACCATACGACTGCGGGTGGTAACACGGCAGAGGGTGGCAGGGAGCCCAAGAGGTCAAGTGCCAAGCCACCATTGAGGCTTGAGAAGGCAGGTGCAGGTGGTGGGTCCATTCTGACGTCCTCCCCAGTTGTACCGTGAAGTCGCTGCCAGGGTGAGAGGTCGTGAAGCTGACGGAGAGATGATTTGCATCTGTAGTCCGTGTCAGCTGTGAGAGCGACCTTGACGCCTGGGAGTGTAAGAAGACGACACGGCAGTGGGAGAGGAAGTCTGCTGGAACTGCTGTTGTCTGCATATAACTGCCTGAAGACTATGTAGTCGTGGTGGAGAGTAGAGTAATCCACAGGGCGATGTATAATCCACAGGGCGGTGAATAGTCCACAGGGCGGTGAGTGTTGATGAAGTTGGTCACTTTAACGCCGCGAGGCGGGGGGCAGGGATTGAACATTAATTTGCACTGAGGGTGCAAAGGGGTGTTGAAGACACAGAAGCGCATTGTGGGCGCTGGGTTGGTGATGACGCATGAAGGCGTCAGATGTGCGCAAGAGGCGGCTGAAGACGCAGTAAGGCGTCTGAAGAGGCATAGGCCGCGCTAAACGCGCATAGGCCGTGCCGTAGACGCAGTGACGGCGTCTTAAATGGCACAGAGGGTGCCAGGGGTGGGTGGGAGGGGATAACCTCATAAGTGGCAAATTACACAGAAGTGTAATTTTCTCCTGACCTTAGGCTCAATCCTGCGAACACCATAGAGGAGGCAGGGCTTTTTGCCAAAAGGAGTGATCTAGCGAATAAGTCAAATGACTCAGGCCATCTCACTGGGAGAAATGTGCTCTTTTATAGCACAGGCTATATGCCACTTACAACCATAGCTAGTCACTCCGGGTTACTAATTGTAAGTGCTGGTGCTCGGGGAGGACTGTGTAGCTAGTTGGTTGACTGGAGAGAGAAAACTCGACTCCAGTTGAAGTTATTTTATTATCAATAATATGGTATTAATAAACAAAATGTAAATTCTAATAATAAATACATAAATGGTGTATGCGCCCTGTCCGAGGACAGAGCGTGATAAGTTGAAGTTGACGGGATGGTTTGCAGCACAACAAAATACATAAACATAAAAGCAAAAGAAAAACATAAATAAAGAAACATAATGAGTACATCGAAATAAAGAGAATAATGAAAATTATGAAAATGAAAGGTTTATAATAGTTGTAGCTAGAGAACGGGGGTACTACACGTACCACACGTCTTTTAAGGGAAAACCGCTACACGGTCACACCGTAAGAACACGGTCCTTATGCCCTAGTGCCGGGTGTCCACTTATGAACAACCCAGTCACAACCACGTTACGGGCGTGTACGAACAGTAGTGCTGATGTTTATACGTCCTTTTAACCCACCAAAGGACAAGGAAAGTCGACTATCCCGTAGGACTAGTCACTCCGAGGGCCACACGCCGCTGGCTGGACAATAGGCTATAAACAAGATGTGCCTGGTTAAGGAACCTGTGCACTCTTAGCCCCCAAACACAGCACCTACAGTCACCCCGTTAACGTTAAGAGATCGCCAGTTCTTTTAACCCTCCAAAGAACAAGGAATCTCCCAGCAGTAACCACCTTCTCCTCCTTACATTCCAAAGAGACTTACAGCGAGCACGAGATTACAGTGTCTAGACAAGGAGCTATCGCTCCAACCAGAATACCGCCCACAAAGGTGTCTTTCCACCCACTTCTGGCTGAATAATAACTCCTCTCGACTCTAATAACACCCTGCAAAGTAGCCTCCCGCGAGGGAACTCCGTACAGTGCGTTATATGAGTCGTAATTAATTAACATTAAGACGGGATTACTCCTCGTCTGTGTTATCACACAAGAGGCCCCAGATGATAGGTTCTCTCTCTCTCTCACAATGAGGACAACGAAGACAACGCTGAAAAAGCAGACAACGCCGACAAAGCAGACAACGCCGAAAAAGCAGACAACGCCGAAAAAACTTCCCGAGACTGAAAAGTCTGACAAAACCTCAGGTGGAGTTCACCGCCAGCTAGATGGTAATTATACAACCACACACTCGTCGTTCTCACTCTCGGCACGGTAACCTGGTCCTCGTATAGACAGGGCCTTACTGTCTAGCTACACAAATTACAACAGAACTAACAGGCCAATCACATAACCCCTTCCCTTAAATATGAGGAGGTTACACACGGAATAATGCCAAATTGAGGAGAGTGAAACAAGCGAAGATGTCTTCTTGGTAGCCGGCTAGCGAGAACTGACTCTCTCACGCACAGAAACCCACTCCTTCAGTCGCAGTGTTACCATATGGTGCTCTTCCTGGCGGGCTCGTCTTTCCCACACCGCGTGCGGCTCACATAGCCTAATGAGACACTCTTTCACAATATGACTGTTCCGCTCATAAGCAACGTAGAGAGATAACAAGCATATGAGAAGAAGCAGAAAAGAATTGTCTACAAGATAGGATACCTGACAACACAAAGAAGAAAGAAGGAAAGTCAGGAAAACTAGGAGAACGAGGAGAACTGAAATTAAAATGAAAGCCTAAGCAAGACTCGCTGGCAACTCATCACCCACGACTACTCATCTGTTCCCGCTCTCTCTCTCTCTCTCTCTCTCTCTCTCTCTCTCTCTCTCTCTCTCTCTCTCTCTCTCTCTCTCTCTCTCTCTCTCTCTCTCTCTCTCTCTCTCTCTCTCTCTCTCTCTCTCTCTTCCCGCCACGCCAGCTCCTGGCTGGACAACACGTGGTCTCCAAACAAAAGGCGTAAGCCCGTCTCGTCACGTATACACGTCTCCAACACTTCCCGCGTGGTGGGGCCCGCAGCAATACATATACACACACATACAAATATATATACACACATACATATCTACTATACACGTACACACACATTTATATATATGTATACATACATTCATTCATACATACACAAATACATGATACAACAGTAGTTAGCCTTTCTAAAGCAAAGCTTTTTAGGCAAACTATGGTTATAGACGAGCTGGAGTAATCAGGCAGGAGAAAACAATGAGAATGAATCAGGCAAATAGTAAAAATCCATTTGTGTTGTGTGACAATAGTTATAGTGATACAAATACAAATACAATAGGCATGGTAAACATTGTAAATTTATATCTCAATGTAGCAAAATACGTAGTTAATATTAGTTAGTATCATTAGGTATCATGGTACATGATGGTAATTGTATCAGAATCCAGCGGCAGCAATTTCAGTTCATATCGGACCAGAGAGAGAGAGAGAGAGAGAGAGAGAGAGAGAGAGAGAGAGAGAGAGAAGAGAGAGAGAGAGAGAGAGAGAGAGAGAGAGAGAGAAGAGAGAGAGAGAGCGAGAGGGAGGGAGGGAGGGAGGGAGAGAGAGAGAGAGAGAGAGAGAGAGAGAGAGAGAGAGAGAGAGAGAGAGAGAGAGAGAGAGAGAGAGAGAGAGAGAGAGAGAGAGAGAGAGAGAGAGAGAGAGAGAGAGAGAGAGAGAGAGAGAGAGAGAGAGAGAGAGAGAGAGAGAGAGAGAGAGAGAGAGAGAGAGAGAGAGAGAGAGAGATAGAGATACTGATTCTGATACTGATTCTGATACTGATACTGATACATTTATTGGCCACTTCATGTACATTACTTAAAACCATAACAACAATGATATTGAAGCCAAGGTCCATTGAGCCGAGGCTCTATTACGGACCTGTCAGTTATATAGATCTAGAATCTAGATGGACATGTGCTGTGGCCCATTCACCATCATTAGAAATCAAGTATCAACTAAAATGATAATCACAAATCAATAAAGAGAAAATAATGAATAGTAATACCATTAATAATAAAGATAATAATAATAATGATAATAATAATAATGATAATAATAATAATGATAATAGTAATAATGATAATAATAATAATGATAATGTAAACAATAACACTAGTAATACTGCTACTACTAATAATAACAATGATAGAGATAGAATAATAATAATTATTATTATTCTAATTCTAATAATAATAATAGAAGTAATAATAATAGTAATAATAATAATAATAATAATAATAATAATAATAATAATAATAATAATAATAATAATAATGAAAATTATAATAATAATAATAGTAATAACACCATAAATACTAATAATAACATCAATAATAATGTCAATAAATACCAACAAAAATACTATTAATAACATCAATAATAGCAATAACAATAACAATAATAACGATAATAATACTAATGATAATGTAAACAATAACACTAGTAATACTGCTACTACTAACAATAACAATGATAGAGATAGAATAATAATAATAGATATTATTATAATTATAATAATAATAATAGAAGTAATAATAATAGTAATAATAATGATAATAGTAATAATAATAATAATAATAATAATGATAATGATAGTAATAGTGATAACACCATTAATACTAATAATAACATCAATAATAATGTCAATAAATACCAACAATAATACTAATAATAACATCAATAATAGCAATAACAATACCAATAATGATACCAACAATAATAATATCAATAATACCAAAAATAACATCATTAAATATTAATAACGATACACAAGTAGATGATAATGTGCCTTTTGAGACACCCTTTGCCACTGAGAGTCCATGTGCCACTCACGGTCTGTCCCCCCCTCCGGTAATGGGGGGGGTACTGACCATGAGTAGCACATGGACTCTCAGTGGCAAAGGGGGTCTCAAATGGCACATTTTCTTTTCGGGGTGTACTCTCAGTGGCAAAGTGGGTCTCAAATGGCACATTTTCTTTTCTGGGTGTTGGGGTGAAAAAACGGGGGTTCTCAAGATGGCACATTTTCTTTTCGGGGTGTTGGGGTGAAAAAAAACGGCCCATGAGCGGCACATGGACTCTCAGTGGCAAAGGGGTCTCAGGATGGCACATTTTCTTTTTGGGGTGTTGGGGTGAAAAAAAACGGCCCATGAGCGGCACATGGACTCTCAGTGGCAAAGGGGTCTCAGGATGGCACATTTTCTTTTTGGGGTGTTGGGGTGAAAAAAAACGGCCCATGAGCGGCACATGGACTCTCAGTGGCAAAGGGGTCTCAGGATGGCACATTTTCTTTTCGGGGTGTTGAGGTGAAAAAACGGGGGCCTCTGGATGGCACATTTTCTTTTCGAGGTGTTGTTGGGGTGAAAAATAAAAACGGCTCATGAGTGGCACATGAACTCTCAGTGGCAAAGGGGTCTCAATATGGCACATTTTCTTTTCGGGGTGTTGGGGTGTAAAAACGGGGAGACTCAGGATGGCACATTTTCTTTTCGGGGTGTTGGGGTGTAAAAACGGGGAGACTCAGGATGGCACATTTTCTTTTCGGGGTGTTGGGGTGAAAAAACGGGGAGACTCAGGATGGCACATTTTCTTTTCGGGGTGTTGGGGTGAAAAAACGGCCCATGAGTGGCACATGGTCTTTCACTGGCAAGGGGTCTCAGGATGGCACATTATCTTTTTGGGGTGTTGGGGTGAAAAAACGACCCATGAGTGGCAAATGGGCTCTCAGTGACAAAGGGGTCTCAAAATGGCACATTATCTTTTCGGGGCGGTGGTGGAGTGTCGAGTGGTGGAGTGGAGTGGGGGGTTATAGGTCTCTCATGTGTGTTTGTGGTCTTGGTGGTTTGCTTCCACTGTGGGGTGAGCAGCGGTTGGTGAGCAGGAGGAGGGGGTGGAACACATAGGAACACATAGGAAGAATAAACAGCAACAGGCCTACTGGCCCTTACGAGGCTGTTTGTGATAGACTAGAATACACTATCTAATCTGGGGTGAAGGATACAGGATAGTAAGGGTGAGGGATTTTCCCACCAGCCACGACTGGCAGGAGAAGAAGGCCAACCATGCAAGATAAGTAAAAATAAATAAATAAATGCGTGGAATTAGATTAGACTAGACTATTACTACTGTCACTAACACTACTTCCTGGCAAGCGATGTCAGGCCCCTAGCGACGTCCTTCCGAATCGAGATTTTGTAATTACTGTACATTAGAAGGAACTTGCTCAAAGTTTACTATGTTGACGAATAATGTTTTAGTTGCGGATTGGCTTCTAAATATTTGTCCAGTCTATTTTTGAATGTATTAATTGTTTTACTGTCGACGACAGAGAGACGACAGAGAGTTCCAAACGTTAACGATCCGATTGAAAAAGAAATGTTTGGCTTCGTTTGATGTGAATCTTTTACCAGTAATCTTAAAAGTATGACGTCTTCTTGTTATATTTGATCGATCAAAAGTAATGTAATCTTCTGCATTGATATTATCAAATCCTTTAATTATCTTGAACATTTCAATTAAATCTCCTCTCATCCTTCGTTTCTCGAGGCTGAATAAGTTTAATTCTTTAAGTCTTTCTTCATAAGGTTTATTTCTCAGCCTTGGAATCATTTTCGTTATCCTACGCTGGACTCTTTCCAGTTTGTCAATGTCCTTTCTGTAATATGGGGACCAGAACTGTACGCAATATTCAAGATGAGGTCGTACTAGTGAATTATGCAGTTTTAATATGACTTTTTCTGATTTATTTTCGAAAGTACGCCCAATAAAGGCGACCAATCTGTTAGCGGTTTTAACTACCTCTGAGCAATGCTGACTGGGTTTTAAATCGTTTGATATTGTGATTCCTAGATCTTTTTCCTTGTTCACTGCCGAAAGTAGTTTTCCATTCATTTGGTACTGAACGTGATCATTATTTCTTCCGATATGTAGTACCTTACATTTATCAACGTTAAATTTCATTTGCCATTTATTGGCCCAAGACGTTAGTCGATCAAGGTCTGATTGTAAGACTTCTCTGTCACTTGTCGAAGTTACTTTACTGGCAATTTTCGTATCGTCAGCGAATTTTGATATTTTGCATGAGATCCCATCATCTATGTCATTAACATATATCAGGAAAAAAATTGGGCCAAGTACTGAACCCTGTGGTACGCCACTTTTTACGTTTAACCATTGAGAGGAGACACCGTTTAAGACTACTCTCTGTTTACGTTCAGAGAGCCAGTCCTGAAGCCAATTGTAGATGCTACCAGAGATACCGTGAGTCTTTAGTTTATTAAGCAATCGTTGATGAGGAACTTTATCAAAGGCCTTTTGAAAATCCAGATATATGATATCTACTGCTCTGCTTTCATCGTACGTGTCAAAAACATTGTGAAAGAAGTCTAATAAGTTAGTTAGACATGAACGTTTATTACGGAAACCATGTTGTGAGGGTTTTATTATATCGTTGTCTTCAAGGAATTTCACCATATTGTCACGAATGATTGTCTCCATTAATTTACATACTACTGACGTCAGACTGATTGGCCTATAATTTCCGGGTTGTGACTTGTCTCCCTTTTTGAAGATTGGGGTTACATTAGCACGTTTCCAATCTGATGGAACTTTACCAATCCTTAAGGATTTATTGAATATGATTGCAAGCGGTTTACTGATCTGATGCTTGACCTCTTTCAAGATTCTCGGGGAAATCTTATCTGGTCCAGGGGTTTTATTAGTTTTCATCTTATCGATTTTTTGTTCAACAACATTTTCTACGATGAGTAAATCATTTAAGAAGTTTTCGGTTCTTCTAGTCTCGAGTGGTTGAAACGATGAACAATCCTCTTCTGTAAATACGGATGCAAAAAAGTTATTAAGGATTGTAGCCATTTCATTTTCGTCGTTTGTGTGATTTCCTTGTCCTTTAGTAAGTGGACCGATATTACAGGTAAGGGCTTTTTTACACTTAACAAAACTATAAAATTCTTTAGGATTAGATTTACATGATTCCGCTATATATTCTTCAAGGTTTTTCTTGCTGCGCTTTATTAGTCTCTTAGTTTCGCGACGATCTCTGTCAAACTCTACTTTGTCATCTTGGTTTTTAGTTGATATATACTTATCGTACGCGTGTTTTTTGAGAGAGAGGCTGTTTTTTATCTCATCGTTCCACCATTTTGGTTTGTTCTTCCTTGCTGAACGTCTGTAACGATACGGTACACATACTCTAATAGCTTCATTCAGCTTTGTGGTAAGGGCCTCCCATGACTTATGTCGTAACCCGTCCTGGGTTGCAGGTGCTTTTGACTGATAAGGACAAATAGAGAAACAATAAAAGTCTAAAATAAAGAATTAAAATTACAAGTCCCTTTTTCTTAGTCACCCTTGCACTCCACAGTCCAAGACGGTTTTCTAACTCTTCGGAACGAGGATTCTAGGGTGTGAGAACAAACTCTGTATTCCTTTACTTAATTTATTAACAAAGAAATATAGAAGTGACGATTTACCGACACTTCTCAGGAGCCCAGGGCTCTGGGAAATTCCTGGTACACTTGGCAATATTCCTAACTGCCTATTCAATTATAATACTATCGAGGGACGCTACCTGTAGATGCCCTCGCCTTCTATACTACTAACCTGATTATATAAAAGGTATAGTCTCGAACGAGAACCTATCAACCTGCGTAAACACGCCTAACACTAACACATCCTAAATGAAATATATATAATGTCCAGCCTCTTCCTCTTCAACACTCCACTTTAGTACTCACGAATACCCAGTACGTCATCGCCGGCTTCCGTCTTTCCTCAGATTCGGTTCACGTCGGTATATCTTCTTACCACGCCCTCCGTCTTCGCCGTGCCTCGTAATGCTGGTACCGTGAGTCCTCTTAACACCCAGACTTAGTTAGTCTGTGGAGTGGATCTGCTGGCTGACTGCTCACGCTGGCTCTTCGTATGTTTCTGCCGTGTATGTCCTGTCGTCTTCACAAACTCGATTCAGTCTATCTGGGTCAACCCCTCGGCGTACTTCCTTATCTTGTGATTAATAGCTGTTTTAACATTCCTTTTCGATGAGGTACCCGTAGTGGGCCTCCCATGCTTTTAACATCTTATACTTAATTAATGATTACTTTTTGCTAGTTGGTGTGGGCCCCTCATGCTTTTAACCTATTGCCCTTTGGAACTATGAATAATCCTCGTTGTTCGGTAAAAGGAACTCAGAGGCCTCCCATCCTTGATGGATTATCCTCACATACATCTTGACGGGAGAGGGTCCTGCAACTGGGTCTCTCATAACACTCCGTCTCCTGTTACTCTACATATTTGTTTCTTCCTCCTGTTCTTCAGTACTTTCTTCCTCATGTGTATCTAAAGTATTGTGGGAGGGTTCCAACATATCGACTGAATATTTACCAGTTTCTTCTTGTATTGTTCCGGCTTCCCACACTTATCAATATCTGATTCTGACTCTGACAACAGTTCACTCCAGTCAGTGTCTTCTAGAATTGTTCGCATTCTGGTGAAATTTGCCCTTTGGTAATTTGGTACCCTCTCCTTACTGTCATTTACTTTTATTTCCTTAATTTTCAAGCTGAACGTAATTATCCGATGGTCGCTTGAGCTGAAAACTAGGCCAACATTTACGTTGCTGACTATCTCTTCATTTGTTGAAAGAATGAGATCAAGGGTATTTAAGTCGCGCGTCGGTTCATGAACGTGTTGATGTAATTCGCTCTCTAATAAATTCGTGTACAGGTCGTGTCCTGTATGTGATCTTAACGGATTTCCCCATCTCGTTACTGGCAAGTTAAAATCGCCCATAATGATTGTTTCACATTGACTAATTGTTTCGGAGATTGATTCGAAAAGCAAACGGTCAATTTCAGCGGGTCTTCCTGGTGGTCTGTAAATCAATCCAAGTATTTTTCTACTCGAGTTACTCTTTAATTCGATAAAAACTGTGTCCACTCCGTTGATGGGTTCTGTTTTAAGGGAGATCGGATGGAGCGAGCTGTGAATATATAGGATTACACCACCGCCAATTTTGTTCTCTCTTTCACAGCTAAAAATTGTATAATCGGATAACTGAAATTCTGCAATGTAATCTCTGTTCGACGTGTCTAACCATGATTCTGTGACTCCTATGATATGGTACTGATCCATTGCGGCGAGAGCTTCAAGATCTGTGAATTTATTTCTGATGCTGCGAGCATTTACATAACAAACTTTAATATTTGGATCAGTAGCGTCATTACTATTAGGATCAGTGTTGACGTTAGTAATTGGATCAGCTGTGACATTATTATTTGGCTCAGTGGTGGCATTACACAGAGAAACTATGATGTCGTTGCTGCTCTCGTCCGCTCGGCGTTTTTTGACCTATAGAGAAAAACTTGATCACTGAAAAGTCTGCCCAAGCGAGCATCCCCAACACTGTTCAGGTACAGTCCGTCGTACTGGAAAAGAAGTGGTTTATTGTAAAATTCATCCCACAGGTTTAGGAAGTCAACACCTTCCTGTGAACAGAGGGATTCGAGTCTGTGGTTGATGGTGAGCGCCTTGCCGTAGAACCTCGGTTCAGCACCCATCTTGGGAAGAATGCCTGAAATAACAATGTTATTAGACTTTGTCCTGTACTGGCGGATCATCTTCCTGTACTTTTCAAGCAACTCCTCGGGTCTTGTGGATGACACATCGTTTGTTCCTGCGTGGATGATAAAAAAGAGTGTTATTGTCTGCGTCGCTGGTGACCTCTCCGCATACATCTGTTATATCGTCAAGCCTGGCTCCTGGAATACAGTAACGCTTTCTGTTATTTGGAGCGTGTCCACTGAACTCAATCAGCTGCCCACGTAGGATGGAGTCACCCACCAACCTTGTCCCTCCTGTTTCCTCTTGTGTCGATCCGATCACCTGGAATTTGTTAAAAGACTTTTGTGTTAGTGGTTTTCTAGGGATTCTAGGAGCACCCCTAGGGTAGGGGGAGATGGAGGAGGAGGAGGAGGAGGAGGAGGAGGAGGAGGAGGAGGAGGAGGAGGAGGAGGTGGAAGAGGAGGAGGCTGGGAGCCTTGTCCCTCCAATTCCTTCCTGAGACGTGCTGAGTACCTGGTATCTGTTAGATATTTTCGTAGTTAGAGGTTCCCTAGGACATATAGTAGGGCGGAGGAGGAGGAATAGGAGAAGGAGGAGGAGGAAGAGGAGGAGGAGGAAGCGGAGGGAAGAGTAATGGAGTGTGGAGTGGTGGCGTGGAGGTGAGGGGTGGAAGAGTATAGGTCTCTCAGATGTATGTCGGTGGATATGATGATGAAGATGGTTGGGGAAAGTGGGGGATATGCGTCTTACCTCCTTGCCGACTCTTGTATAACTGCATGAGTGAGTGAATTTGCTGTGAGATGTAGTACACCTTGGGGAATGGGGTTGGTGGGTGGGGGGAAAGGATGGGGGGGTAGGAGAATTGGTGGGTATTGGGGGAATGATAGTGGGGGGGTGAGTGACCTCCCTTCTCTCTTACCCCACCCTTCTCTCCATTTTTCACATATATATATATATATATATATATATATATATATATATATATATATATATATACTTATATATATATATATATATATATATATATATATATATATATATATATATATATATATATATATATATATATATATATATATATATATATATATATATATATATATATATATATATATATATAAATATATATGATACGAAAACGAACCTTCAACGGAGATAATCTATAATGTAGCAGGTGTGTCTGTCTAATGTGCGACTTCCTCAGTGGATGGGAG
>JAXIVD010005250.1:25000-30336 GCA_036785275.1 Cancer borealis | reverse complement strand
ACTCCCTAAAGGCGGGTACACATACACACACATGCACATTTTTTATTCTATATCCTTTTAACCCTTGGTACGGCTAGGCTTACTGGAGGCCTTAGATGTTCTGCCTCCGCTCGTTAGTAGCTAGGGTTTCAGATATTTTATAGTGACACCTTGTTTTTCTTCGTTCTCTCTGATGTTGAGAGAGAATGCTGCCACTTGCCTCAATGCATATAACACTAAATCCCGTGGAGGACAGTGTTATGGCAGCATTTCAACAATCTTTAGCCACTCAGTGGTAATACCAAAGAAAAGTGGCCAGCGGATATCAGGACTCGGTCCCGGGATTCTAGGTTCGCATGCCTGAACGCTAGCCACTGGACTACAGCCTACCTCTACAGTGGGCTCTCATCTTCTGCAATTGTTTGTTTGGACAGATAGTTTGCGACCTACATATCCTTATGGTGACCATGGGAGCAGCAGGTGATGATATTTAAGGCGATGGGGGTGAGTTTATAAGGTAGAGCTGAAGGCTGAACATGAGGTTATGGGTGCAGTGTCGGAAGATAAAAAATATTTACCTTTACCCATCCATGATTTTTCTATTAACCAGTGAACCCCAGATGTACCTTATCCGATATTTTTATCATTAAAATTTAAGAATTATAAAAATGACAAAATTATCAATAAGATTGGTCTTGAAAATATAGTAAACAAGTAAAATAATGGAAAAATAACAAAAACATAATATTACAAAACTAATTTATTTTCACCATAAGATATTATCTTTAACTTTGGGCGATTTAAATTAAAGGTTTAAATTAAAGGTTTTGCCAGTCTAAAGGTCTGTACACACTTTGGCTTGTGCGCCATCCTCTGACTTAGCTTGCTAGCCCCATGACCATATATGGAGCGATTAGTGGGTCATCCTGCGCTTGACCTGAGAGTCTGGCAATGGGCATTTCATACGAGTGAGTCCCGCACAAAGCCCGTCAGTTGCTTGCTATTAAAAAACAGGAGGAGGACTCTACTTGCTCGCTCTATCTGACCATGGCTGAACAGAACTTTGAATAAACGGGCTGGAACACTCAACAGTTCATTGACCATATAAGGGAGCATCCATGCCTGTGGCAAGTACGAAACAAAAACTATAAAAACATGACAGTGAGGATTGTAAGCCTTAATACACTAACAAAACAACTCATGAGTAAAATAAATAGTGTAATAACACCAGAAAGGGTTATGAAGAAACTCCATACATTAAGAGGTCAATAACGCTGAGAGGTGAAGGAGATGAAGACATCGCAGAAGTCAGGAGCAGGTACAGACGATCTGTATCTACCCAGACTGTGGTGCTATGATGCCTTGGCTTTCTTTGTTGATAGAGATACACCTCGAGATTCCACTTCAAATCTAGATGAACTACTAATAGTAGCCACAGTGCCCGAGGCTCTATTGTCTAGTGTGTCCACAAACTCCCCTTACCCCCTCACTGAAGCTAGTCAGAGGACGACGCACAAGCCATAGTGTGCACTAGGCTGTAATGAATGTCCAAAGATGAGAACCTGCTGTAATCTCAGACACTTACAATATTTTGTCTAATTGTAATTTTTCAGCATCTCTTTTCATCTAGTGTTTGATTTTGCTGATTTTTCTCAGGTTTTTACTAGTAGAGTATCATGACATCTCCATATTGAATAAATCCTGGCATATACTACACTATACTCGAAATCTGGCCTTTTGCAAACCGGTCCTACGGCAGATTTTTAGAAAAATCAAATAAAATACTTAGAATTAAGATAGGAACCTCAAATAAAAAGCAAACACTTCAGAGTGATGTAAAGAATATATTTATGAGCAACAAAAACAAATTAGTCAACATACGTCATCGGTGGGCGACAATTATTGAATCCTAAGAAACCAAGAAAAACACAAAATTTGCAATAATTTCCAGGAATATTGGAATTTCAATCTGAAAACACTTACATGCATAGCCCATGTAGTCTATATTAATATGCAATACCATAGAATACACCATACGTGACTGTGCACTCGAAATTGGATCTTCCGCAAATGGGTACTGAGGTGATTTTTTTTGTTTTATTTGAATAAAATACTTAAAATCATCATAGAAACCTCAAACAAAAAGCAAACACCTCAGAGTGATGTGAAGAATATATTTATGAGCAATAAAAACAAATTTGTCAACATACATCATCGGTGGGCGACAATTATTCAATCCTGACACCAATAAAAAAACAAAATTTGCAATAATTTCCAGGAATATTGGAATTTCAATCTGAAAACACTTACATGCATAGCCCATGTAATCTATATTAATATGCAATACCATAGAATACACCATACGTGACTGTGCAATCGAAATCGCGTCTTTCGCAAATGGGTGCTGAGGCGATTTTTTGTTTGTTTTATTTGAATAAAATACTTAAAATCATTATAGAAACCTCAAACAAAAAGCAAGCACCTGAGAGTGATGTGAAGAATATGTTTATGAGCAACAAAAACAAATTAGTCAACATACGTCATCGGTGGGCGACAATTATTCAATCCTAAGACACCAATAAAAACACCATATTTGCAATAATTTCACCCAAGGACATGCTGCCCAGGTACCCCGAGAAGTGCCATGTAGCTGCCGCAAGCAGGTCTTCTGGCGGTTCAGGGTCCAGGTCAGAGAGCTCTCCAATCAACATCTGAACCACCCGAGTGTCCTCCATGACTAGCTGCTCCCTGGCGGTCTGTATCTCCTCTGCCACCTCCTCCAAGGTGTATCGAGAAAGGCACACCAGGTTGACACGCCTGACGATGGCCTCACTCTCAAAGAATTGGCGTACTTGCGTCCAGAGAGACACAAGTCACTGTCTTGCAGGGGGAGAAATATCTTTGTTGCACAGAAAAAAAAACACTGTCTGCAGTAGCAGTAAGTATAACTCCCTTGAAAAAAAGCACAAATCACTGTCTTGCAGGGAGAGAAATATCGTTATTGCACAGAAAAATAAAACACTGTCTGCAGTAGCAGTAAGTATAACTCCCTTGCAAAAAAGCACAAGTCACTGTCTTGCAGGGGGAGAAATATCTTTGTTGCACAGAAAAAAAACACTGTCTGCAGTAGCAGTAAGTATAACTCCTTTGAAGAGAGAGACAAATCACTGGCTTGTAAGACGCAGTCATTATCTCCCCCATCACCTATTTTTTCTGCCCCTGGAGCTTCTTCCTTTTCATTTGGTCATGGCTTCTAGTATTCCTCACACAGTCGCCGATGGCATGGCGTTTGGAGGGCAACTTGGCGCGAACATCAGAGTTTGTGTCCCTGCACAAGTTGGAGCCAAAACCATTGAAAAGGTTGCCGCCCACGACGGGGAGAATCTTGGTGATTACATTGTGCCCATTACAGCACTGTGCCATCTCAAACTCTGGGAACTTCCTGGCCAAACCAACAAGGATCTGCAGGAATGTGTCCTTATGGTTGTCACAACCAAAAAACCTGAAATAAAATGTGAATGTTAGCACATTACAAGTGAACAAAAAATTATACAAATAAAAATAAAAAAAACATTCGAAAAAATAAGAATAATTCAGAAGTACAATTAAATTTATAAATTAATAGATTGATTCCTATAGTTATATTACCTACTAGTCTGTAGCATCTATTCGTTCGAAGGATGTAAAAAAAAAAAAAACCTAATGCATGTGGTATGCACTCACACAGTAAGATAATGGCATTTAAACATATCAAATATGTATGTATGTGTGTATATACCGATGTATGTATATACAAGATGCTTAAATAATGTACTGGAAAGTGGAAACATACCACAAGAATGGAGAAGATCACATACCATAATGATACCCAAGAAAGCCAAACCAACAGCAAAGGACTTCCGCCCAATTGCACTAACAAATTACATATATAAAATATTCATGGCTGTGATCTGAAACAAAATTTAAGACCATCTTAGGATTAATGAAGAACAAAAAATAGTACAAGCTGGTTTCACTTCAGGAGCAAGAATAGAAGACAACATCTTTATACTTCAATATTGTGTAGAAATGAGTTACAGGGAAAACAAAACGTTAATTATCACATCTATTGACTTCTCAAAGGCGTTTGATTCAGTGAAGAGAGCTAAAATAGTAGAGGCCTTGATTAAATATAAAATACATCCACTAATCATCACTGCATTCGCTAACACCTACCAAGATGACATAACAAAACTCAGCATCACTGAAGACCTAACCACAGAAATGAAGGTAGCAAATGGGATCAGACAGGGCTGTACAGGTTCCACAACTATCTTTAAACTCATCATTTATTTAATTCTTCAAGAAATGGAAAAGAGAAAGGGTTTTACTACTAGAGGCATGAACATCACCTTAAGCTACGGTCACACTAGGTATGACTTCCGTTTTCCCTGGCTTGACGGCGATACGACTAGCAATCTGGTCACACTCACAAGTAGAACCACTCGCCTTGTGGAATCAGCTGATCATAACAACAACACAAGCCGTTATAGAGGAAGCACTTTTCTTCTGCTTATGAACATTTTCCATGAGACTTATAATAGCGTTACAAGAAGTTTGTGATAACATCAAAACACTGATGGAAATAAGCAAGGAATATGGCATGGAAATAAATAAAGAAAAAAGCTAAATAATCATACACAATGCAGAACACAAACCAGAGAACATTGAGGGAATCCGTGTGACTAACAATATTAAGTATCTAGGTGTTATAATAACAGATAAGGGGGATATATTTAAGGAACAGAAGAATAACATGATTATGAAGGCACAAAGCTTGGCAAACCTGACCTACTCAATAATAGCAAAAAGCTGCCACAAAATCATTATAGACAAGACATACTGGAAGAGTGTTTGTCTACCAATTATTAAAGGAAATCCTGAGAAGAATCAAATGTGAATACTTTAATTGGATGAAGACAACCAGAAAATACTTAGACTGCACCAAGTTAACATATAACAACATTGATAAGTTGCAAACTATCCTACTTTATTACCCATGTGTGTGTGTGGCGGGGGGATGCCTGATGGGTGGGATGAGGAGTAGGTAGCTAGATTCGAATTTTGAATTAACTGATTCCATGTTTTGAGGTGACCGTGGTCATCAATCATGATCTAATTAACTTGGTTAGACCATGACCGTGATATGTATCTATTTGTTAAATTCGCACGGTCATTTTTAAATACATAATAACAGTGGTGATGGTAGCCATGATCAAATAATGACCGCTACTAAAGTTTCATCATCCACCGTTCTACGTTCAGTTTCTACAGGGAGTTTTATATGAATTTAGTACTGAAATTTTCCTAAAATCTTA
>JAXIVD010005250.1:15000-20000 GCA_036785275.1 Cancer borealis | reverse complement strand
CTCCTATTCTATCCTACCTAACTATACGTGAGGGAACTGATGGAAAACGACCAAAATACACTCACGCCACAAATACTGTTTGAGAGTCACTTCCTTCTTGCCGTCGTCCTTGGCGAAAGGCAACTCCATATGCAGCCTTAGTCAAACCACAACCGAAAGACAGTCTTTTGCTGGTCCTCTCGGCAGCTGTATCCGGGAGGACAATTTACTGTTAGATATTAATCTTAATGTTTTTTCAAGAGTGTGGCAAGGCTTTTAGGAACACTAGGCTTACCTGTCTGGAGCGGGGTCACGGAACACTAGTGACTGACTTTCCGCCCAGACCGATATATATATCCTCAGTTCCAGTGACGTCACGCGTTTTTCCCATCATCCCCTCTATCTAGTGGTACCTACTCTAACCATAACAAGGTATCTAACGAGTGTCGAGAATACGAGGATTTACCGGTAATTCCGCAAAGGAATCACCGTAATGATAGTTGGCCCGTTGTACTCGGTACACGGCTTTCCTCTTTAAAAAAAATAAATCCACGTATTCTCACACTCGTAAGAACATGAGAGTTTATATATTATCAACATAAGTCGGGACCGGTCTTCTTCTTCTTCTTCTTTCTTCTTGTCTCTGTGCAAGACTTCCGAGTCAGACGTGACTCGACCTCCTGGTCGGAATAGGTGAAGCCAACTCCCACCAGTCCTGGCAAGCTGAGCAGGGTGGTGATCCTCAGCGGGGCTTCACCAAGCCTTCGTCCTTGGGGGGTAACATCCAGGTCCTTTCCCTGGGGCAGAGTCCAGAGCCCCCAGGATTGCGGTGATCACTGCTTCAGCTGCGGGACCAGTGTTTCAGCTCGGCATCTCCTTAGCTGCAAAAAAGTTTTAGAGGCAGTAACCTTTCCTTAAACACTCAGGGGTCTGTTTATTAATCTCTCTCCTCAGCATTCCTCTACGTATCTTCTCACAGGCCTCCGTTGTCGGGCTGTGCGTGGCTCTTCCATACCATCCTCATCCTCGGAAGACAACATGATCTCGCTCATGTCGACTATATAACCTTCATCACCTACAAAACATTTTAATTTGTCTGGTGCCCGGAGGATTATGTCGCCACTGAAAGTGTTTTCCAATTCATACGACACTCCTCCCTGCTTCACTTCCTTCACTTTATAGGGGCCAATCCACTTTATCCCTAGTTTTCGTTCGATGGAAGAGCTAATTTGTTCTTTCTTTACCCACACTAGGTCACCCACACTTACTGTTTGCTCTTTTCTACCGAGATTAGCTCGCGCCAACCACTTCCGGCTGTTGTCACAGGAAGTTTGTTTCACTACCTCCAGGGCGACACCAATGTCTATCTCATCGTCCACCTGTGGTAGAGTTATCCCTATAAATCTCGGAGCGTGGCGATTGAACATTAATTAGTGTGGTTGTTCTCCTGTGGTCTCGTGTACCGCCGCGTTGAGTATTTGTTGGCACTGGGTGATATAGTCAGGCCACTTAGTTGGTTGACCCTTACTCAAGCACGCTAACACCAACTTAAGGGTTCTATGTAAACGTTCGGTGATGGAGTTTCCTTGAGGATGGTATGGAGTGGAGTAAACTTGGTGAATTCCTTGGGCTTTACAGAAGTCCGCCAGGAGGTGAGAACGGAACTCGCAAGCATTATCAGCCAGGAGCGCTTTTGGCCTTCCATAGTCCTCCACGTATGATCTAATACCCCTAACTACCTCTTCAGGCTGCCTCGAACGTAATTTTAACAATTTTACAAACCTTGAAAAATGATCTACTATGGTTAATACATATCTATGACCTCCTCGAGCAGGAGTCATTTCAGTTATATCTACACTGATTCTATCCAAAGGCTGGTTTACAGGAGGCAATTCTCGCCACTGCCTTTGCAAAGTTGAGGCTGACTTAGTTTGCTGACAAGTTAGGCATTCTCTTACAAATTTCTTCACATCTGCCTTTAAATTTGGCCAATAAAAATATTCTTCCGCCTTTAATATTGATTTGAGTTGACCTAAATGCCCAGATTCATTTTCATGAACAATAGTAAGGGCTTTCTTTTTCATCACCGTGGGCACCACCAACAAATAGAGCAAGGTGTTATCTCTTTTCTGTTTAGAATAATAAAGGACTCCATCTTCTACAATAAACTGATTTAAGATTACTGGAGGATATTTATGTCGTGGTACTTGTCCTCCAACGGGGTTCATCTACTTGGGCTTGTATGAACTCATCTTTGGTCATTCCTAGGAACGTATCTTGCCCTACCATTCTAACTACCTTAACTGGACGGCTTAGTTGATCAGCCACCACGTTCTTAGATCCGGCTTTATATTCTATTTTATACTGAAACTCCCTCATCTCTAATATCCACCTATTCATCCTGGGCGATTTTGTTCTTTGCCTGAACACAGAAATGAGGGGTTGATGATCGGTGCGGATCAGGACGCGCACTCCCCACAAATAATGGTGAAAGTTCCGGCAGGCTAACACTACAGCTAACACTTCCCTGTCGGTTGTGGAGTATCTTATTTCGGCCGGTCTTAATTTCTTTGAAAAGAATCCTATCACTCGTGGTTCTTTCCCATCATATTGCATCAGCACTGCTCCTACATGAGTAGCACTGGCATCGGTTTCTAATATAAACTCCTGATTCATTACTGCTTTAGAAAGGATTGGGGCATGGGTGAGTTTACATTTTAAAGTCTCAAAAGCATTCTGACATTCACTGGTCCAGTCAAATACTTGGCCTTTTTTAGTAAGGTTGGTAAGAGGGGCCAGAATCTTTGAGAATTTTTCTATGTGGCGGCGATAGAATGAGCACATCCCGATGAAACGTCGCGTTTCCTTGATAGTAGTGGGTGGCTTCATTTGGGTTACTGCGTCTACGTTACGTGGGTCAGGACGATACCCTTCCTTTGACACTATATGTCCTAAGAATTTTACTTGTCTTTGACCAATATTACACTTGGAGAGGTTAAGTTTTATGCCTACAGACCTTAGGTGTTTAAATAACTTTTCCAGCCTCTCAATTAAAATAACGTAGTCTGCCGCATACACAATAAGATCATCAAGATAACTTTTAACCCAATTTTCTTTAAGTAGGGGGGCTAGAGCTTGGTTCATTTGTCTAGCGAATAAAGCGGGGCTGCAGCTCAAACCGAAGGGCAATCTTTTAAATCTATAGAGTGATCCATCACTAAAAGTAGTTAGGTCCCTGCTGGATTGATCGAGGGCGATTTGATAATATGCATCCTTCATATCCAGGGTGGCATAGTAGTCACTTCCTGATACATTCTCTACTAACTCTTCTAACTTAGGAAGAGGATGAATATCCATAGCTAGTTGTTTATTTACTTTTCTATAATCTAAACAGAGTCTTTTGTCTCCTCCTGGCTTATTAACTAAAACTATTGGGGACAGCCAAGCCGCAGTTGAACTTTCGATAATACCTTTCCCTTCTAACTCCTTTAATATTGACTGAATCGCCTTCTTTGCTTTCTCGGGATACCGGTATAGAGGCATACGGCAAGGTCTTGGATCGTCTACCTGAATATGAGCTGGTTCTGCTTGAATTAAACCTAACTCGCCTGGATGTACAGTGGAACCTTGACTTACGAGTTTAATTCGTTCCGTGACCGAGCTAGTAACTCAATTTGCTCGTATATCAAATCAATTTTCCCCATTGAAATTAATTGAAATGCCATTAATCCGTTCCAGCCCCCAAAATACCACCCAATTTTTTGTTACGTGTTTTTAAATAAGAAAAATGTATTTATAAATAACAAATATTGTATAAAAACAATAAAAGAGAATGTAAAGAAATAAAGCATAAATGGCTTGTGCCTTCTCGCAGGTGATACCTTCCGTCACGGTATCTCCCTCAAGCTCCTTCTCCCTCACCCACATCAATAGCAGATTCTCCATCTTTTCATGGACAGAGGTCCGGAGCTTAGAAATTATTTTAACGCCCTTGGCTGGTGTTATAGCCTTTGTCGACTCCTTCTGCTTCAATATGGTACATATCGTAGAAGTACTGCGCTCGTATTGCCTCGCCAAGTTCATTACTCGCATACCTTGCTCATGTTTTTCAATGATTTCACGCTTTATTTTGATGGACATCATCCTTTTCTTCTTTGCACTGCTGTCCTTTCCTCTCACTTTCTTAGGACCCATGGTTACAAACAAGAAATTTGGTAAAATAAATGCACAAAAGCACAGAACGCGAGCACAACAGAGATCCTTACGTGGCGAGGTAAACACAAACAGAGAACGAATTTTGCACGGGAAAGCTG
The DNA here is from genome assembly GCA_036785275.1 of Cancer borealis. Classification (NCBI taxonomy): domain Eukaryota; kingdom Metazoa; phylum Arthropoda; class Malacostraca; order Decapoda; family Cancridae; genus Cancer; species Cancer borealis. The sequence goes on along the minus strand of JAXIVD010005250.1, from coordinate 15,708 downwards.
GGCGGGTGTATGGCTGTGTTCACTAAAGGCCGGGTCACACAGACAATTTTTCGTCGACAAATTTTGTTGACCTCGTCTCGCTGGAATATTTCGTCGACGCTGTGGTCACACGATGAAGTGCCGAGTCGGCGCCAAGACATCATTCGGCAACGCCCGAACTGGTAAATATAACCGAACTGTACCAACTGTATCAAAACAAAGGCAGAATTCCCTACGTTGAAGACAGTCAAGACGCTCATCCTGCTTCAGTGCTTCAAAATGAACGGCGGCAGTGACAATGATTCAGACGTAAATATTGCAGAAATTGTACTGCTGCTAGCGTTAAAAAGAAAGCAACTGCAACAGAAGAACGCAGCCCTGACGCTGACTCGTACCTCAAATTTTGGCTCGCAATTCAAAGCAAAAAATCGACTGAGTGACGGCTCGTGTCTCAAAAAACTCGTATGTTGGGGCACTCGTAAGTCAAGGTTCCACTGTACTATAAAGAGTTCTTGATGTTGTTGGATGATTTGAAATAATTGATCTTTCTGTTCTGGATTTAAATATGACCAATCACGAGATTCTAGGATGGACTGCAGTTTTTCCCAGCGTGTTTAGTAATTACTAACACAATCATTCTCAGGTCCGAGAGCCTCACTAATACGGGAGATAGTAACGGGGGTTTCTTCTGTTTCTAATTGTTCATCTTGCACTCGTTCATAGGTGACT
>JAXIVD010005250.1:5000-10000 GCA_036785275.1 Cancer borealis | reverse complement strand
AGATACCTTGCAACACAAAGAAGAAAGAGGGAAAGTCAGGAAAATTAGGAGAATGAGAAGACCCGAAATTCAAGTAAAAGCCTAACCAAAACTCGCTGGCAACTCTCTCTCTCACTCTCCCGCCACGCCTGGCTACGTGACCTTGAGATACACATCCCGCGCATTTCCTCTCTACCTCCACGTCTGGTCTTGGCCACGTGATTTGCAAACAAAAGACGTAACACACAGACATGTCACGTAGACACGTCTCCAACACTTCCCGTAGGGTGGGGCCCGCAACACGCCCCCCCCTTGAAGGAAAATTTTTGTAAGTCTTACGGACTTATAAAAAAAAATTTAAGCGGACTGAGTTATTCACTGGCTCGCGACAAACAATTGACCACAACATTGTCTACCCCCTTAATGTGGCGAACCTCTAGGTTATACTCCTGCAAGAGTAAACTCCACCGAGTGAGTCGCACATTTTTTTATTTAAACTTGTCTAAAAATTGCAAAGGACTATGGTCAGAATAGATGGTAACTAGGGGGCCATAGGCCGGGACATAGATTTCGAAGTGCTGCAGAGCCGAAAGAATAGCCAGTAACTCTTGCTCAATAACAGAGTAGTTCCTTTGGGCTGAAGTAAACTTCTTAGATAAGTAGCAGACAGGGTGATTAACTTGGTGTTCATCGGGCTGCATGAGAACTGCGCCCACCCCGGCCTGGCTGGCATCGACCGCCAAAGCAAAAGGCTTGGTGAAGACTGGAGCCCGTAAAACTGGCTGACCGCACAAGAGGTCTTTTACTTGGGAGAAGGCGCTCTCACACGCCTCACTCCACACCCACTTCTTCCCCTTTTGCAAGAGGTCAGTCAAAGGTGCCAGCAAGGTGGAATACCCTGGCATAAATCGGCGGTAGTAGCCCACTAACCCGAGGAACCTCTGCAGAGCGCGGCGACAGGTCGGTACGGGGAACCGCCTGATCACCTCCACTTTGGCTTCGGGAGGAGTGATGTAGCCGTGGCCCACCACGTACCCCAAGTACTGGACCTGAGCCTTAACAAAATCACACTTGTCCAGGTTGACCACCAACCCAGCCTCCTGGAGTCGTGCAAACAATGCCTCCACATTGTCAAGGTGGTCCGACCAACCGGTGTCATAGATGACCACGTCATCGATGTACACGACGCAGTGCTGGAGTCCATCCACCACCTGGTCCATCAAACGTTGGAACGTGGCTGGGGCATTTTTAAGTCCATAGGGCATCACCTGGCACTGATAGACTGCCCCATTAGCCAGAAAACTAGCTATCTCTTTAGCATGGTCCGTGAGAGGAACCTGCCAGTAGCCCTTCACCAAGTCCACCTTTGAGATAAACGTGGCCCCTCCAATACAGTCCACTGAGTCATCCACCCGGGGCAACGGGTAGGTGTCGGCCTTGGTAAGTGTATTGACCTTTCTAAAGTCAATGCAAAACCTGACCTTACCGTCAGGCTTGGGTTGAAGGGTAACAGGCGAACTCCACTGGCTATACGTCCTCTTAATCAGGCCGTGCTCCAACATATACTCCAGCTCCTTCTCCACCAACTGCTGCTTCTGGGGATTCACTCTATATGGAGCCAGCTTAACTGGAGTGGACTCCCCCACATCAATGTCATGTTGAATCAGGCTTGTTCTGCCTGGGACATTGTCAAAGACAGAAGGGTACCTTCCCAACCGCCGAAGCATCTCCTGCTTCTGCACCTCTCCCAGGTGTTGCAACTTTTCTTCAAGGAGCAGCGCACTGTTCTGCTCCCAATGCTCCGCGGGGATTACAGGTTCTGAACCCATTACCTCGGTGGCCTCCTCTGCACAGCAGAAAAATAAAACTAAAGATGCCTCCTTCTTGGCAGAACTAAAACAACCCTCTGGGTTCTTTCTACGGAAGTAGGGCTTCAGCATATTTACATGGCAAAGCTGAGCCCTCTTACGCCGATCAGGAATGGCCACCAGGTAATCTAAATCACCCACCTTCTTCTCAACCACATAAGGGCCACAGTAACGGGCCGCAAGCAAGCCCCTGGTGCAAAAGTGCGATACTTGGCCTTCTGGTCTTGGTATCCCTTCATCTTCTGGACAGCTCCGAGATGGTGTTGAGCCACCTCCAGCGCGTTCACCAATCTTTCCCGAGTCCTTAACACGCTCTTCAAGAGCGATTCGGGGCGGTCCGAGTGGGGAGCACACCAGGCTTCCCGTACTAAATCCAACGGACCGCACACCCGATTTCCAAACACCAACTGATTGGGGGAAAACCCTAAGGACTCAGTAGGAGCTTCCCTCACAGCAAACAAAACATAGGGCACCGCCTCATCCCAGTCCTTCTCTCGTTCCAAGCAGAACGCCCGGAGCATAGTTTTGAGCATCTGATGGTGCCGCTCTAATGCTCCCTGTGACTGGGGATGATAAGCACTAGATAGAATGTGCTTAATCCCCCACTCGGTCATAGTCTTCGCGAACAACTTTGAGGTGAAGTTGGTCCCTCGATCAGACTGAATCTCGGGAGGTAGACCAAAATGGGTAAAGAAGTTGAGGAGAGCCTTAAGCACAACTCGTGCGTGGGTACTCCTCACCAGTATAGCTTCTGGGTACTGGGTCGTTACATCCATAATGGTCAACAAGTACTTATGACCGGCCTTGGAAGTAGGGAGGGGCCCCACCATGTCAATCAGGACCCGGGTAAAAGGAGGATCCACAGCGGGAATAGGGTGCAAGGGTGCAACAGGGGGATTTTGGTTGGGTTTGCCCACCATCTGACAGGTGTGACAACTCCTTAGCAACTCTGTAATCTCTCTGGCCATACCAGGCCACCAGAAATTGCCCCGCAGTCGGGCGAGAGTTTTGTGAACCCCGAGGTGTCCAGCCGTAGGTCCCTCGTGTGCTAACAGCACCAGGGCCTCCCTCAAATCCTGGGGCACTACCACCTGTAGAACATCACTCTCCCTCGACCTGCGGTGTAACACCCCCTTCTGCAGCAGGAACTCCTCTATTCCCCTTATCTCCTTTCCCACCTTAGCAAAACAAGAGGCCAATTCTGGGTCCCCTTTCTGTCCCTTGATGAGCAACGCCGGCTCAATACAAGTAAGGTTGGACAGGACCACAGGATCTGTCGGCAGGGGCGGTACCGACACTTCCCTGGTTCTGTCCCGGGACCTGAGGCGTGGTGTGGACTCATCCACCACTTCCTCATCGGCCAAAATGGGTGGACCCTCCAGGTGGGCCTCACCCGTCAAACATTCACCAGACAAGGGAACAGCCTGTTCCCTGTCTCTGATACACTCCGCAGGGGTGGGAGTGTCCAACTCCCCCGCAGAGTTGGAAGTCTCCCCTCCCTCGGAGGTGATCCCCAACAAACCGTCTGACACACCAGGCTGGGGCCCGGACTGAGTACCGAGACCCACAGCCTCACAACCAGGAAACACCACCGCTTGGGTGCTTCCTCCGAGGTGCCCCGCAGAGTGAGGAATGCCAACACAAGACTCCTCTGTCCTCAACACTCCTTCCTCACCTTCGGCGACAACCTCTGCCGAGTCAGGTGCTTCTATGGGTGGCTCTGCACTGCGGCAGTCAGCCTCCACACCTTGACTCACTGGAGAGCCCGGCTCTGGCTCATCCAGTTGACTAACACTGCTCTCGTTTGACGGTGACCCTGCTATGTCGCAGTCAGCCCCTAGAGTAGCAGCCGGTTCCACCCGTCTAGCCTGAGACCGGGTGACAACCCCAACAACCTCCTCCTCACTGCCCTCAAACACCGGTGACCCTGCCTCTTTGCAGTCGGCCCCAGGAGCGGCAGCTTCTTCCTCACCACTGTTCTCCTCTTCTGGTAGCCCTGCTCTGTTGCAGTCGGCCCCAGGAGCAACAGCCTGCATCACTCTCTCGGTCTGCGACCGGGTGACAACAGCAACAGGGTCGGGCACACTATGCCCCGACACCTCAGAAGCCTCACCTCCCATAGGGGTGGGCACCCAAACTCTCCCTCCTGCTAGGTCATTCCCTAGCAGGAAATCAACACCTGCCACAGGCAGTTGTTCCGCCACTGCCACTTGAGCCGAAGTGGTGATCAGTGGACACGACAGCTTCACCTCAGCCGTCACAAACTTCTCGACAGCGTTGAGGCCCCTACACAACACTGCCTTTGAAGAAGTCACCTTAGTCCCGGTGACATTTCGGCACACGGACTGTTGTGCGCCAGTGTCTCGCAAGACAGTGACAGGATACTCGCTCCCGTCAATTTCGACAGTGCCCCCACACAGAAATGGGCGACACCAGTCCAGCTCTGAGTCAGCTGGAGTCACAGAAGCAACAACAGGGGGGGGGGAACAAGTGAAGACTCCTGAACCCCCTCCTCACAATCCAACACAGGCCCATGAAAAGCCTTCTTCCCTTCAGGAACATTAGGAGCGAACAGCCTCTCCTCACGATCCTGGTCAGGCCACACCAGCAAGGCAACTGGTTTCTGGGGTGTCTTGGAGGGGCCCGCTGTCACAAGTTTGGGACATTGAGATCGAAAATGCCCCTTGGCATGGCAGTTATAGCACGTAGGTTGGTTATCGTACTTTGGAGTACTAAAGGTCATCTTTCCTCCTGACCCTCCTTTTGGCCCTGAAGGGGCAGCGGGGGATTGAGACTTAGCAAACCCGCTCTTATTGCCAAAGCCGTGACTGCGGGGAGGGGAACGTGGAGCACCAGAACCAGCACTACCACCGCCCCCTCGCCCTCGTGGTCCTCCCTCTTTGAATCCACCTCCAGCACGGGGCTCCGAACGATGGGCTAACACATGGTCGTCAGCCCAGGTGGCAGCCTCCTTTAACGTCTTAAAACGCTTCTCCCTGAGGAGAGGCAGCATTAATGAACTGCTCCATGACCATCAACTCCTCCAGGTCGCGGAGAGTATCCACTCCCTCACTCATGATCCATCTCTTAAATGCCTGCTCTAAATGGCGGGCACACTCGAGGTAAGAATCTCCGGGTCTCTTTTTCCCACCT